>JAZGTH010000011.1:0-20000 GCA_036877525.1 Chromobotia macracanthus | reverse complement strand
CAGCTTACAGCGATGGCCACAGCTCAACTACACACACACATACACACATCTGAACACATCTAAAACCTTTAAATGTTACAGCCCAGCCATCTATAAACACTTAGAGAGATAAGGGTAAAATGTAGCACCTGTTTAGGACACTGATTCTGACAGGAGAGCAGCAGATGTTTGTCCTGCTCGTCAGCAGATGTCAACTTCCTACAAAACACGGATTCATTACTGTAGAGTTAAATAAACATTAAAAACATCTATTGACGATGACATATTTAGAATGTGTGTTTTCTGTGCCCTGATACATACTATTGTCAGGACTTGTGACATTACACGCACACACATAGACACAAGTGAATTATCTCTGTATAAAAGTGTCCTGTGATGGACTGGTCATCTGTCCAGCCTGCAGCCTGAAGTGCTGGGACAGACTCCAGTCATGCTACAGAGGAAAAGCAGCTGTTGAGTACAGATGGAGTTTGAAACTATATTTATGATCAATTTTAAAAGAAAGCTGATCTGTATCAAGCTGCAGCTTTAAATTACTGACGCTTCACTGACTGTGTGTGAAACGCTCACTGCCTACAGACATTACATAAAAATTAGTGTGTGCATTTATGTGTCAGCTTATGCGTGGGTGAGCATGTGTAAGTGTGTTACTCACAGACACTCTATGTACAGGCTGGAGATCTTACAGTGGCAGCGTTGCCGGACCATCAGTGTGCAGGCGGGGCAGTTTCCATGGTGACAGGGCAGGGCACAAGGGTGGGTACAGCCTGCAGGGCGGGGCTTTGAACAACCCTCCTCGCACTGTACACACTCCTTACCAGCCTTTGCATGCGCGCACACACACACACACAAACGTGATAAAACAGAAAGTTTGGGGCAGCAGGGCAACAGTCTGTGAGCATGAGATCAATTACCATTGTTCTGTCTAAATTTGTCACACGATGACACTCCAAACTGCAGCTGTGATTCCTGCAAGTTAAAGTTCGTCCGCATGCACGCCTGCAGGAAAAAGGCCTGTGTGCATGACAAGGAACTGGACTCACCTTCAACACAAAAAACACACAGACACAAACATCTTGTGCTGAAGAAGACAAGATCAGACTGCAGAGATGAAATCTGCTCTTAGAATCAGACACAGACACAATCAAAGACCTTCAGATTTTTTCACATGTAATCTTGACAGCACACACCTAACGGAGATATAATGGGTTTCTGAACTGAAGTGTGTGTGTATGTGTGCATCATCCCTGACATTTCAACACTACAATTGTTTGACCTTCAGTTTTATCTGAGGTATGAGATCCAGAACCTCAACTTATCAGCTGCAGTGAGAAAAGAAACACTGTGTGTGTATTTACCTCATGTTCCCCCAGACAGGCTCTATTGAGAGAAACACACAAGATGTAAGTTTAACAGCAGGACACACAAAGACACACTGCTGCTCAGAAGCATTGCTACAACTTATATCATCCATTTCAGTTGGACTTGAAAGAAACAAAAAACTCCCACACCCACTTTGAATTCACCTTGTAAAAATGGTTGCTTTTAAGCTTGGATTGTAACATTTGGGAAGCTCTTTTTCAAAATTTTGTCAAACTCAGAGTGTGTGAACCACAGTGTTTGTGAGTGTGTGCGTGTGTACATTTCTTACGTTGGTATGGGAACCAGGCAGGGTGGACAGGGCACAGCGGTCCGCACAAACACTGGAGTTGATGGCTGTTCCCACGGACCAGCCAACACAGTCTGAAATACACAGTGATCGTCACAATAACATTTCACATCTAACAGGAACAATATCTGATGATTCCTCAGACCAAACTACAGCTGCAAAGTTTACTTAAAAGATTCATTACTAAGGTAAAGGGCTGGCTCATGAATATTCATGACACTCCAGAAGAACTCATTAATAATAATTTAGTGGTTGAGTCTTAATGGCAGTATATATACAGTACAGCAGCAGTGAGAAGACACAGTGTTTGTCGTACCCGCTCTGCAGCTTTAATCAGAACCTGGTCATGACAGGGAGCGGGGCAAAGGTGGGTGCAGCCCACTAACGGACGCTCACAGGGCTGTTTACAGGGTGGACATGAGCCAGTGTGACACCTGTGCTGCTCCAGAGACGAGTGATGACATGATGGAGGTTTTCTTACAGAGAGAGAGATCTCATTATATTAGTCAACAAGACACTGTGTGTGTGTGTGTGTATGTGAGTGTGTGTTTGTGTGTGTACCTGCAGAGCTCTTTACAGCGCGGTGGTTTTGTGGTTCTCTCTCTTCCACAAGGCACCGAGATGGAGGTAGAGCCACAATCACAACGGACTTCAACCACCTCAGGACAAGGATAACAGCTCCCTGGCACACACACACACAAAATATTTTAGTGGACTGTCTTTGCTCTGATTTGTGAGTGATGATCGTTTCCTGCCGTTTCAACACTGCCATTGCAGTAATAATTCCAACCATGAGCTCTTAACTCACAGACTATGACGACTGTTGATGAAATCAGCGGCCGGTCTGTGTGCCCTCTGACTGGACCGTAATCAGACAAACACACCAGCCCTAAAAGATCATTTCACACACTTGTGGCTTGACATTTCACTAACCAGCCAGCACACTGAGATAAAAGACGCATACCAGATAACATTGTTGCTCCAGATATATGTTTGTATATCAATTTGCATTGGGCACATAAACAAAAAATGATATGAACAGAGAAAGCGAGTGATTCAAGAATAATCCATTACATTTTTTGATAACCTGTATACACTATGACCTTTCCTGCCATAGAACCTCACAAACTCAGTCCATTCTGAGAAAAGGTCATTTTGTTCAAATATTAACTCTGATGAACGGGCCACAGAACCAGCAGAAAGCTTGGGCGTTTGTGCTTAGAAAAACAACAGAATTTAAACATTTAACTCCTGACAGGAAACACTCCCGGGGGCCAGAAACACTGCCATGTGCCCTGAAGGTCAGACAAAATAAAACATTTGGAAAGTAAGGTTTCCAAGAGACCCCAGTACAAGTTGATTAGGCCTGCATTTCTTGCTGATCTTGTAATGGAGCAGATAATCCAGACAGATCTCAGATCTCTGCAGTAACTGTGTGATGCTTCATATACATCTGAGTCAGAATCTCTCAAGACTATGCTGCAGTCTTGAGAGAGTTAAAACGTCACAAGTGTATAAAACCTGTTTCCAACATAACCTGTGAGGAGCAGAGAGGAGAACTACAGATAAATGTTCTGCTTCTTCTCCAGGATTAATCTGTTCACTTGGATTGAAACTCTGATATAGGAACAAGTGTCCTGTAGCTCTGTTGGTACAGCACTGCATTAGCTGTGCAAAGGTCATGAGTTTGATTCCCACGGAGCAAATTTACTGACAAAATGTATAACTTGAATGTACTGTAAGTAGTTTTGGGTAAAAGCATCTACAAATGCATAAATGTAAATGATTACGTTGCACAGTTATGAACTCACAGACTGTTCAATCCAGTGACTGATCTTTATCAGAAGACTGACTGTATCTGTCTGGAAACTTTGTTTCCTGCTTTATTCTGATATAAATCTGTTCCACACAAGCCCTTTTAACACACACAGTCCTTTCCTAAATTTTTCATGTCAATTTTTCGTTTTGAGCTCATGTGGAAATCATGCATCATTTAAGACACAAATCTGGACGATGTTTCAACATGACACAGTAATTGTCATTCTATCCAGTGTTCAGACAGTACTGAACATTTAACATTTGTATGATGAAACTAAGGTGCATAATTAACACAAAATATATTAGACAATTTTTCTAAATTTCCTTTTTATAATTTCCTTACTTGCAACTGAAAGCAGATAAAGTCCAATGATAACACGGTTGATTGATTGCTGGATTTTTTTCAGTTTTACAACTGAAACTTTTACATTTTTACACACAATTTTAGAATAGCTCAAATAAAAAAAATAAACAACTGTAGGGAAGCAATGACTGAGAACAGGAAAATGATAAAATACAAATATTACATTAATTGTGGCATAATTATTTGTATTAAAGCAGCAGGCATGATTATTAGCTGTTAGCTGAATGTCAATAACTAAACTGATGATTACTATATACAGAGTTTCTGTCCCCTAAGACAGTGAAGTACAGTAAGAGCAAAATGAGCTTCTATAAACATCACTGTTCATGGTGATTCTGAGACAGATGCTACTAAGTGTGTCTGTGTGTCTGTGAAGGTTCACCTTGGTGACACACAGATGGGCATTTGTGGTTCCTGCAACCCAACATTCGGCCACAGTTCATGTCACATGGAGGGCAGTTACCAGGGCAACACTGCAAAACACAGACAATCATGCTAACACATGATGAGTTTAAAGTATGTGCGTGTCTGTCTGAAGGGGACGTGGAGTGTGACTGTGGAATGTGTGTAACACTCTGACCCTCTCACACTGACAGATAAGAGGCACAGACATACAATCAAGAAGTCCTACATTCCTTCACAGGAATGAGAATGTGTGTGTTGAGGTGAGTGTGTCTGTGTTAGGGTTAAAACTGTATTCGGGATTACTGTTTGTCGCAGCTGGAGTGTGCACGGTTATTACACGGTCAACATTCAAGAAAAACTTCAAGAAATAAATCTCACCTGCACATATTCAACTTCTCTCTATTTGGCTGCTAATGCTCTAAATTTGTGTACAGCATACCACATGCAGCAGAAAAAAACAACAGCGACAGAGGCTGTTTCTAATCTCCATCCCCCACCAAAATACACTATCCCCACATATCAGATAAAGGTATGCTGCATTTATAACTTAAGGCCATATGATTTATGTAATGCAGAGGGAAGTATTAAAGACGCTAACAGTGTTTTTTTAACATGTTCTCTCTTTGCGCGCGTGTGCAGAGATCTGTTTGTAAAGAAGTGCGTTTTTACTTATTTCTGAATGTAGATCGCTGTGTAAACCTGCTGATGATAGTTTTACAGTCTGCACTTTAAGTGAGTTGAGACAAAACGATTAGCATGTTTAAAATCAATGAAGTGCATAGCGGTGGAGCAATGACTACTCACTCATAAAACAGCAACACTTTTCATAAGACTTAAACCAGACTCCATGATCATCACCTTATAGCACATTTATTACATTTATTCATATTTTATACAGATTGTCTGTCTTATATACTGTATAGTATAATATAGTGTATATATGATGAAGATAAATCGTTTTAGAAACGAGGTTCTCTCTATCAGGATTTAATCTGTTAATATCTTATTTTCGCAACTTCAAAAGCCTATATTTAACACAATTATGGTGAGCATTGACATGGCCATTGATAAATTAAGTTTAACTTACGAATGGTATATTTTTCCAAAAACAAATATAAATCAACATGTTTGCAGCACACTGTGCTGGGAGACAAGTGTGTATAGTATAATAATGTATATTATGACACTGGCCTGTTGCCGGGTTACTGAAGGGTTCGTAAGACACTATTTTTTGTTAAACTGCTTTTAAATAAAAATGCAGGGATACTTTTTAATGACTTTCTACAATGACTCACTACAAAACCCCTAAATCATCAATCAGAACCCATCCAACCAAAACTATGATATGAAACCGAACCGTGGCACAGGTATATCATTACACCTCTAATTGTTACTGATAATAATTATTATTTAATATCATATACCGTGAAACCTGATATGATTATCAGAACATAAAAATCTTATACTGTTACAACCCTGGTGTGTGTGTGTGTACACTGACCTTTCTCTTGCACTGGTGTCGACCGCAAGTCCGTGTTTTGTTGCATTTGGACTCACACAGATATTCTTTATGACAGGGTAAATGTCTGCTGTACCGGCCACAACGACATGTTTTTTCTACCTCCTACACAAACACATATTAATTGCTCCCTAATATACAATGTCAAAGAGTTCTGAGTCACATCTGAGCGTGTGTTTGAGTGTGTGTGTGAGTACCTGTCGACAGGTCTCACAGGCTCCTTTGTGACAGCGCATTGAGCAGGTGTGTAAACCGCAGTCCAGCTTCTTTCCGCAGGTGTCTCCGCAAGTGGGCACATCAATTGTACATGGCAAAACACTCTCTGACCACACACACACACACAAATGAAAACAAACTCTGAGTGTGTGTTGGACAGATTTTTACAATGACAGTAAATGGTCTCCATGTGAAACCAGCTTGCAGTAAACATTCTGAAAGGTGTGTGTATGATTACATCAATATAAAAACAACTGAAGTCAGTGGTGATAGAACTATAGTAAAAACAAATTTATGTCTGAGTGTGTGTACAGGTTTATCTGTATCTGTGAGGGTCAAATGTCCTTACTAACAAGGTAAAGTATCATGACAACCAACCTGTGAGACATTTTACTGGTCCTCACTAAATACAAGGGCTCATAAATCTTAAGTGAGGTTAGGGTTAGTTGGTGTTGGGGGATAGAAAGTATCATTAGTCTGATATAAAATCAATGTCTATGGAATGACCCCACTAATATAATCAAACAAACGTGTATGTGTGTTGTATGTACTCACTGGTCTTGCCACAGTAACATGACCGATTTTCTGCACGAGGACATTGTCCACACACACCTTCATGACATACACGCTCACAAGTGTGATTCCCACAGGACAGTGGGCAACCACACACCTGCACACATTAAAACAGATATTACACACACAGAACACTGCTGACAAACTGGTTTGGGGCAGTTGTGGCCTACTGGTAAGTGAGTTGGGCTTGTAATTAGAAAGTTACTGGTTCGATTCCAGCGCTGGCAGGCAGCAACTGAAGTGCCCTTGAGCAAGGCACCTAACCCCCAATTGCTCCTCGGGCACAGTAGTGTGCTGCCCACTGCTCAGGGTGTATGTGTGTTCACGGCTTGCAGTATGTGTTCACGGCTTGCAGTATGTGTTCACGGCTTGCAGTATGTGTTCACGGCTTGCAGTATGTGTTCACGGCTTGCAGTATGTGTTCACGGCTTGCAGTATGTGTTCACTCCTCACCAGTGATGGGTTAAATGCAACATTTAGGGGTATGGGTCACCATATCTGACAAAATATGTCACTGTCACTTCTTTCACTGCTGTTACACACACCTGGTCACAGTGCCACTGTAGACTGGCACACGGTCGCTCACCCTGCTGCCGACCACATGCACATGCCTGCACACTGACCTCTGGACACACCGGACACTCACCTGGCACGCAGAGAGAGAGAGAGAGAGAGAGAGAGAGAGAGAGAGAGAGAGAGAGAGAGAGAGAGAGAGAGAGAGAGAGAGAGAGAGAGAGAGAGAGAGAGAGAGAGAGAGAGAGAGAGAGAGAGAGAGAGAGAGAGAGAGAGAGAGAGAATTATAGAGAATATTGTATTGTGGTACACTCTGTTTTTGTCTTTGGGTGCTTAGAGAGCAGAAGAAATAAATCTCCAGAGAACAACGGTAGAGAAACTAAGGGTTTCAGTTCTGTGACTTAACAATGCCAGTGACTCTTGATCTGTCACCTTGAATACACACATCTAATGACCAATCAGTAAATGTGAGGACTGAAACCTGTGTGACATGTATTTGTGCAGCTGTGCATTCTGCACGGCAGCGTCCGTCCACAGGTCTGCGTGCAGGTCCACGCTTTAGTGCTGCAGCGTCGCGGAACACGAGATGATTTCCCACATAAACATGAAACGCTCACCATCTTTGGACAGGGTGGACATGGACCTGACAAACACACACAGACACACACACAAAATAAGTTCATTTCTTCTTACACGGCAGTCTGGTTTAATTATGTTCTGATTTCACATTTATTTCTATTGTAGTGAATGACATTATTACTGATATGCTTAATCACAGTTGTAGATTACCAGATTACCAAACTGGGTACATTAACATCATTTGTAGGGAATTATTTTACTTTTATTTACAAGATACAATCCGTAAACTTTTTGGGTTAAAAATGAACAAAAATCAGTTTTTGTTCATAACAGATCATTGTTCAAAACAGTCTCCTTAACTTTCCCAGTTGTTTATACAAACGATTTTCAATGACTTGTAGTTACGTCACATCTGCAAACAGGAAAAGATCTGGCTGCTAAATTATGTTGGTTCTGTAGATGTTGAAGCGTTTGTACTTCTTGCCATCCACATTAAGAAAATCATTACAGAGAGGCAAAAGTTACGGATTGCAGTTTAAGAATGACATATGCAACTTGACTAGACCTAAAAATGTGAATAAAGTTAGTCTATGAAACAGAAGTCTATGATACGTCCTCAATTACAACTTCTGTATGTACCTGGGTGACACAGCAGCAGGCAGCGATGACCACAGGAGGGTTTAAACTCTCGCTCACACACCTGTCCACAGGAATGCGGGAGGAGCCAGGGGTCAGGAGCAGGATCCGCCTCTTTCCCACAGTAACAGTAATAACGAGACGGAGTTTCACCAGGACTGTATTCATACCTGCATTTAGGGCTGAAACAGTTTTCTGTGACTTGACTGGTCAGCGTTTGCTGTGACGTGATTGGTCTACTGCTTACCATGGCCATGGATGATCTCTTTTCCCACAGTCCTCATCTGTCACTGAGGACACCAGGAAGATGGAGTCTTTGGCCCATTTTTGAATACAGGTGAGGTGAAAAATACAGTAACATCCCACACAACTCCAAACCTGAGACACGGAGACGCAGTGAGACGGAAAACCTGTCAGGTGTTTGTGTGTGCGTGCATGTTTGTGCGCGAGTCTTACAGCCTGAGTCCTCCTCACTGACGCGATGCAGATAAGACATGTGACTCCCCCAGACTGACACACTTCATTTAAATAATGACGCGTCTGTTCTAGAAGACCGACATCAGCGTCACCTGAAAACACACACATTATGAGACTTCATCTCTCTCAGAAAGTGCTAGAGCAGAAACACACAGCAGGAGTGTGAGGTCAGTACCTGTGTGTGTGGTGTACAGACACAGAGCCGACTGAAGACTCTTCTCTCGTTTCCCTCCTGCTTCACCATCATCATCTTCATCCTCAGAGGAAGAGCTGAACTGCTCAGTGACTAACCGCTGTGCAGCAGCCTGATCTGCCTTCCGGATCTCATCGAATCTGTTCAGAGTCGAAACTAAAAACACAATAATTGTTAATATGTATGTTAACATTCCTTTTATCCTCTGATGTATTTTATATTTGCATGCTTCATGCCTTTACATATTGGTACTTAAACAGCGTGACGTAAGCATTCGAATATCTGCTTCACATCATCAAAAACTCAGAAAATTGTCTCCAGCACTTCGTACTGCTAGAAAACATTTCTGTGGTTTAATGCTATTGGCTTGCATCAAAATAAACCCATGGACTACTTTTTAATACATGGAACTGACCTTGAGTCAGTTTTTTATATATTTGTTTTAATAGAGCATAGTTAGTCGCCCACTGAGGACAGTGAGTCGTCTGTGGAATAAGGAAAGTCCGTCGTTCACTCCTCAGTAGGCTGCACCTGCTTATCAGTGGAAAACTCAATAGCTACAGGTGATAGTTGAGTGACTACCGCAGCAAGTCATTAGTGTTATTTTTGGACCTTTGGGCCTGTCATAAAGCAGCAACACAACTGTGAAATCTGAAGCCACGCCTTCTTTCTTTGCTTATACATTTGGGCAGCATTATTCAAATATTCCCACACTGTGACATAAGAATGTTGGGAAGGAGTCGGCCGAGCTGTGTTAGGCAGGTCTGGTCTGTTCTGTGAAAACGCATCATATGACCCCTTTAACAACTGACAGCAAACAATATCTCACAAAGTGTGCACATACATCTTTCATATATCAATGACACAAGCAATACTGACTGTGTCTCTATTCGTACAGCAGATACCAGTGAAAGGGCTGTGTGCTTTGAATGTGAAGCATCAGATTCAGCATCATGTGTTTAACCTTTACCTTTGACCTCTGACCTCACAGCAGCAGCGGGACCCACTGAAGGGTAACCAGTCATGTGACCTCTGCCCTGACCCCGCCCACGACCCTGCTGCCTCCACAAAGGATTCATTACAAGCTGTGTAACACAAACATTATTAGACTATAACAATATATAAAACCAGAACACATTCTAAATATAAACATTAGGGTTGTCAATTTAACACGTTAATTTGGTAAAACTATACAAAAATATAATATGTTAAAAATGTGTGCGCAGAACAAATATTCAGCCTTTAAATACGGTACAAGTGTTGAATATTTACTCTGTATACAATCGAGATAGCAGGCACACACAACACCCTAACCCTAACATAAGCAACATATATAACTAGAATATAACATAATAAGCATAAACAATGCGTGCAAGAAAACAATATGAAGCATAATAATAGTGAATAATGTGAGAAACGTGCATGTCAAAGGAATTTAATGTCGGATGAAATAAACTGATTATCAGAAGTTACGCGCGACTCCGTCTGGACTAGGTAATCATGTTTGCTGCGGGTCTAATATACCAGTATTAATACATCAAAAAGCGACGGAAATCAGTTTTAATGTTGGTAAGCACAAGCTCGCGTTACCGACACTCACCAGCCGAACTCAGCGCGCATGCCCAGGACACAGCGCAGCAGGGCGTGATGGGAAACGGAGTGCTTAACAGTTTACAGTGAGGCGTAAACACCCCGTAAAAACTACATCTTCCATCAGCGTACAAACCGATAGACGTGTCGCTTCCAAACTGTTGGCCTTTCACATTGACAGCACATTTTCTGCTGATGGCTATATCTGATATATCGTCTATTTACATGTTATTGAACAACAATAATAATTATGATCATAATTTCCAGCATATCAAATAACACATAAAACAACCATTACAGTGTCTGATCAAACTCATGCACCCAGCCACGTGCAGAGAAAACATTCTGCCAATCGGTGCCACCATAAACGTTAACATTACATTTACTCATTTAGCAGACGCTTTATCCAAAGCGGTTTACAGTGTATTCAAGGCATACATTTTATCAGTATGTGTTTCCTGAGAACCCACAACCTTTGCGCTGCTAACACAACACTGTATCAGTTGACCTATGAAAACACTCATTCTAATGGCATATTGGACTGTACAAAATGCAAAATAACGAAACAGGTTAACAGAAACAGGGTTTTCACATTACACCTCTTGGGTAATATCTGGCCAATTGAAAGTAATTATTTTAATGACTATTAATGACTTTAATAATCTAGAAAATAGACTTTTTCTAATCACCAGACCTTCAACCACACACACAAACACATAGATTGTGAATAGACTTGGAACTAACTACTTGTTTGTGTGACAGTGTGGTGACGTGTGATGTTTTCCATTGTAGACAATAGCACAGATGAGGTGAGGCTGTGGTGCCCTCATGTGGCTGGCCTGTGCCAGTGCGCTCTGACTACCGAAAGACAATGCACAAAATAGTCCATCATGTACATTACGTTCACAAAATTTTTACCTGTTAATAGTTCCCACAATGTCAAAAATCTACTAAAGGTGGTGGATCTTTGTCCTGTTCAGCCCCTAAAGTTTTGAATAACCTTCCCAGCCTTGTTTGGATTCAGACACTCAACCAGTTTAAGTCTAAACTAAAGGCTCTCTTTAATCAAGAATTTACCTAACTTACTACCTAAACATCTTTATGTTAACTGGAACTGAACTCTTACACTAATCTTTTAACTTTTTTAAAATTCTGTGAATACTGAATTCTCTGATACAAACTCAAATCAAATACAAACTAGTAATGTGTAGCTATGACTTTGACTACTGCTAATGGTCTGGTCTGCTGGCTTGTTGTTCAAAATCAACCAACCATATTAGTTTCTACCGGATTAAGAATGTTCTTTTTCTGGTTTAGGGTTAGAAGTCAGCAAGATGCATCAGATGGTTAACAAAAACTGACATTTTATTCAGTAAGATTTGACAAATACTACAAGTTTTACAGTGGAACAGCCAGACATTCTGCAATCATTAAATAGAGATGTTGATGATGCTGTGCGTTTGTGTGCCAGACCAAAGCAGAGGTGTGAAATTCCACTCAGAAAACACACAGGCATGAATTGTTTTATATTGTAGGATTTATTCAAATGCTTCTAAAAACGCACCTTGATTTAAATGTCAAATAAAAATCAAATAAAATAAAAATTAACAAGTGTTGTTTGATGAGAAACTAGTGCTGTTCTTCTAACTGTGTTATTTTCTGTAGAATACAATCAGTCTTTATATGCCAATATAATCATCATATGCATTATGTTTGTTATTCACAGTATTATCAGTTCAAAATGTTTTCATATTTGATATTTGTATTTATAAATGTATTGGTTTGTATCAACACTTTCGTTAATTATAGATACTTTAGGTGAAAACATATCCAAGTCACTGTTCCCAGTTTATTTAACACTTTGAAATCTACCCTTACATCGTATTTGTAAGGGGGCTGAGGCAGAAGCTGAAGCAGGATCCAGTTGCGGATGTTTATTGGGGTTATCCATAATCAAAGTCGAAAGTACAGGCAAAGGGTCGTAATAAACATAGACAGTCCAACCATGCAACACAACAAAAGGGAGAGACGTAAATCAGAGGTCGTAAATCCAGGCAGAGAATCAATATCTAAACAAACAGTCCGATCCAGATGTCAAACAAAGGGGCAAGGCAAAAATCAGAAAACGAGAACCAAACAATAGGTAAAACACAGGAAATCAGGCAGTAAAAGAGAATGGTTAGTACTCAGGTGTAAAGCTGGCAATACTTCGCAACGTGGCCATGTGGCAGCAAGGTTTATATAGATGCCAAACAGGAAGTAAGTTCAGAGTTCAAAGTTCAGAGTTCAGCAGAGGGAGCATGAGCAGTCAGTATTCCGGTGAGGGCTCCCTCTGCTGGCGTGATGTTACAGAATTTTTATATAGTAGCTTTTGGAAACTTGTACTTGTGGGTTTTACTGGGTAGACTTGCTTTTGTATACTGTACTGCACTTTGGATCAATTCAAAATTTGTTTAAATGTGCTCTATAAATAAATGCAGCTATTGTTTACCAGACACACAATAAATTGCATGATATGAACAATTATAAAAACAATCATGTTTCTTGACTTTGTGTTCATAAGTGGTATGTTTAACAGTTCTGTTACTCACCACAAACACAAAATCAACATAACATTTTACTAAAATCAGCAAATTAGACAAAATTATATCACAGAACATTACAGAATTACCAGTAATTTATTATCATTCCACGCAAATAACAAAGCCACATATCATTACATGATAATCATAGAGATGAGAGAGAAGGTCTCAGTGTAAGGAACACAACAGAGATCCAATTGCGGTTAGTGGTTTTTATTCAACAGAGAGAGTTCAATACAGCAGGTAAGTAAACAGGAACAGATGCAGGGCGGCTCCGGCGGGGAGGGAGAGAGCGGGGCAGCGGGAACCGGGAGGGTGACGGGCGGAGCAGGAGGGATGCTGGGCGGCGGACGGGCGGTGAAGCGGCCGGTCGGGCGGGAAGAGCAGGAGCGGCACTGCGGGAATCCAGGAGGAGAGAGAGAAGTGATGAGAGCAACCGGGAAGCAAATCTGTAACAAAAGCGGGGCAGAACAGAATGAGACAACAGAAAAACACACGGCTTGGGTCTCTGACAAGACAAGACAAGAGTTCAGTAAGCGGTATAAACCGGAATGATCTGACACAGGACGCAAAACGAGAGGGGAATATAAGGGGGAAGAAATCAACCGGAAACAGGTGTGGGAAATAACGAGGGAAGGGGAAACAAGGTAACAAGGAGGGCGGGCGAAGACGCGGACACTGGAGCTCGTGGCGCCCCGACAAAAAACAACAACACAGATCACACCGAGGTCCTGACACTCAGCCCTGTAAAGACACTGATGGAACAGGAGATCAGTATCTTATGCAAACATGAGAGAAGATCCTGATGGCTTTATGGTCTTTCTGCTCAGCCTCTCACAGCTCAGCCTGTGAGTACAAACTCTTGTGCTTAGATTTCTGCGCGTGTTTGTATTTATGGCAGCTGTGTGTAGGTCACGTGTTCAGGTGTGTTGATTATAATGGGCACATAAAACATTTACTGACACATGATTGTCCTAAAAGCCAGGGTCAGATATTTAGATCTGATGCAGGCAGCTACAGGTAGCCAGTGGAGTGAGTTTGGGGGTGTGATGTGGGCTCTCTTTGGTTGAGTAAAGACCAGAGGTGCTGCAGCACTCAATTGTTGTGGATCAAAGACACACCAGATGAATGTCAAACCATATAGTCCATGACATTTTCTGTTATTCATTAAAAAAAATTAAACTCATTAATAATCTCAATTATTGTGCTTGAGTTTCTGTTTTGATGTTTTGTTTTTCTTTTAATTATTATTGCAGCTCAGAGATCTTTCAAAGGCACACATTTTTTATTTTTGTTAGACATTATTTTGTGTTTATTACTGTAAGTCATTTGTCTTGTAGTAACTATTGTCTGAAAACAGAGTAAGTTGGTCAAACTCACAAAGTCCCTTTCATTGTCAGTTGTCATCAAAAACTGTTTTCTTTCTATTACATATATCAGATTCAGCAGATGAAAGTGAATATAAATAGATATTTGAGTAAAGTTTAAAAATATTAAAATTACTTTGAATTACGCATCAAACAACAAACAGATAACAAATAAAAATTACAAATTAAATTTTAAAAATTTTTACAAATTAAATTTTTTAATTAAAATTTAATAAAAATTATATGTGTAGGTTTGATGACGCGCTTGCTTATAGTGATTGGCTGGTGATGAACACAAGTTACTTTCGCGCTTTCGGGGCGGTTTAAAAGACGCACCATCGTTTCAATGCGCTGCTGGTGTGATTTACCAGGAAAAGGTGAGATTGTCCGGTTGAACTCGCTGTTAAATGTGATTTAACAAGAAAAGGTAAGATCGTCCGGTTGAACTCACTGTTGATTGTGATTTACCAAGAAAAGGTGAGATTGTCCGGTTGAACTCGCTGTTGAATTGATTAACATCCTGTGCTTTTATTAGTTCCTTGTATGTTATCTTTGTTTTATATTGTGCTGTCATTTTTGCATGCTGGTTTTGATTTTGCTATTTTTTTCTGGGTATTTTTAAGGTTTTGTATGTTCTGTTTAGTGTATGCTGTTCTTGTATTGTTACTTGTTGCACTTTTACATGTTAGTTTTACATCCTGTGCTTCTGCTGTATATTGGAGACATGTCTTGCATCAGTCTGTTTGTATTGGTAATGGCACAGCAAACAAAACAGTAGTGTTGTGGTAATGGCACGGAAGATTACCTGTTCCTTGCGTTAAATGCAGCTTTGAAGTGCTCTGTATTGGGCTGTTAATGTGCCTGTTGTGGCCAGCAGGTGGAACTGTTCTCATGGTTTTAAACACGCACAAGTCATTGATTCCAAATGGCTTTATTGAATATCATTGCCTCTGTATTTAGATTTGTTTTTAAATTATTGTCAGGGGGATATGTCCCCTGTCTTTTCCAATCGTAGCAATTCTCTTGCCCATTATGTTTTTGTTTTTATGTTATGCATTTCTTTGGCATCCTGTGTTCTATATTGTGCTTGTCCAACTTTTAATACTTTTGTCTTTCACTTTGCATTCTGTGTTTAGGTTTGTAAATCCAGAGCCCAGTCCCCAAAGGGACCGGGCCCGGTTATGCACAGGTCTTCTCGCCACTGGCCGCCCCGCACCCAAACGAGGCCAGTGGCGAGAGCCCCAGAAGCCCCCGAAGCCCCCCCACCATCCCGGTCAATCCAGAAAACCTGAAATAGGTAGTCAGTTTAAAAGTATAGGGTTAATTGTAATTGGGGTTAAATTATGTAGGTTTAGTTTATGGAGATTTAAGTATGTGAGGGTTAGGGTTAGGGTTTAGGTTTAGGGGTTAGGGTTAGGGTTTAGGTTAGGGTTAGGGTTAGGGTTAGGTTAGGGTTAGGGTTAGGGTTAGGTAGGTTAGGGTTAGGGCTAGGCCAGGCCAGGCCAGGCCAGGCCAGGCCAGGCCAGGCCAGGCCAGGCCAGGCCAGGCCAGGCCAGGCCAGGCCAGGCCAGGCCAGGCCAGGCCAGGCCAGGCCAGGCCAGGCCAGGCCAGGCCAGGCCAGGCCAGGCCAGGCCAGGCCAGGCCAGGCCAGGCCAGGCCAGGCCAGGCCAGGCCAGGCCAGGCCAGGCCAGGCCAGGCCAGGCCAGGCCAGGCCAGGCCAGGCCAGGCCAGGCCAGGCCAGGCCAGGCCAGGCCAGGCCAGGCCAGGCCAGGCCAGGCCAGGCCAGGCCAGGCCAGGCCAGGCCAGGCCAGGCCAGGCCAGGCCAGGCCAGGCCAGGCCAGGCCAGGCCAGGCCAGGCCAGGCCAGGCCAGGCCAGGCCAGGCCAGGCCAGGCCAGGCCAGGCCAGGCCAGGCCAGGCCAGGCCAGGCCAGGCCAGGCCAGGCCAGGCCAGGCCAGGCCAGGCCAGGCCAGGCCAGGCCAGGCCAGGCCAGGCCAGGCCAGGCCAGGCCAGGCCAGGCCAGGCCAGGCCAGGCCAGGCCAGGCCAGGCCAGGCCAGGCCAGGCCAGGCCAGGCCAGGCCAGGCCAGGCCAGGCCAGGCCAGGCCAGGCCAGGCCAGGCCAGGCCAGGCCAGGCCAGGCCAGGCCAGGCCAGGCCAGGCCAGGCCAGGCCAGGCCAGGCCAGGCCAGGCCAGGCCAGGCCAGGCCAGGCCAGGCCAGGCCAGGCCAGGCCAGGCCAGGCCAGGCCAGGCCAGGCCAGGCCAGGCCAGGCCAGGCCAGGCCAGGCCAGGCCAGGCCAGGCCAGGCCAGGCCAGGCCAGGCCAGGCCAGGCCAGGCCAGGCCAGGCCAGGCCAGGCCAGGCCAGGCCAGGCCAGGCCAGGCCAGGCCAGGCCAGGCCAGGCCAGGCCAGGCCAGGCCAGGCCAGGCCAGGCCAGGCCAGGCCAGGCCAGGCCAGGCCAGGCCAGGCCAGGCCAGGCCAGGCCAGGCCAGGCCAGGCCAGGCCAGGCCAGGCCAGGCCAGGCCAGGCCAGGCCAGGCCAGGCCAGGCCAGGCCAGGCCAGGCCAGGCCAGGCCAGGCCAGGCCAGGCCAGGCCAGGCCAGGCCAGGCCAGGCCAGGCCAGGCCAGGCCAGGCCAGGCCAGGCCAGGCCAGGCCAGGCCAGGCCAGGCCAGGCCAGGCCAGGCCAGGCCAGGCCAGGCCAGGCCAGGCCAGGCCAGGCCAGGCCAGGCCAGGCCAGGCCAGGCCAGGCCAGGCCAGGCCAGGCCAGGCCAGGCCAGGCCAGGCCAGGCCAGGCCAGGCCAGGCCAGGCCAGGCCAGGCCAGGCCAGGCCAGGCCAGGCCAGGCCAGGCCAGGCCAGGCCAGGCCAGGCCAGGCCAGGCCAGGCCAGGCCAGGCCAGGCCAGGCCAGGCCAGGCCAGGCCAGGCCAGGGCCAGGCCAGGCCAGGCCAGGCCAGGCCAGGCCAGGCCAGGCCAGGCCAGGCCAGGCCAGGCCAGGCCAGGCCAGGCCAAGGCCAGGCCAGGCCAGGCCAGGCCAGGCCAGGCCAGGCCAGGCCAGGCCAGGCCAGGCCAGGCCAGGCCAGGCCAGGCCAGGCCAGGCCAGGCCAGGCCAGGGCCAGGCCAGGCCAGGCCAGGCCAGGCCAGGCCAGGCCAGGCCAGGCCAGGCCAGGCCAGGCCAGGCCAGGCCAGGCCAGGCCAGGCCAGGCCAGGCCAGGCCAGGCCAGGCCAGGCCAGGCCAGGCCAGGCCAGGCCAGGCCAGGCCAGGCCAGGCCAGGCCAGGCCAGGCCAGGCCAGGCCAGGCCAGGCCAGGGCCAGGCCAGGCCAGGCCAGGCCAGGCCAGGGCCAGGCCAGGCCAGGCCAGGCCAGGCCAGGCCAGGCCAGGCCAGGCCAGGCCAGGCCAGGCCAGGCCAGGCCAGGCCAGGCCAGGCCAGGCCAGGCCAGGCCAGGCCAGGCCAGGCCAGGCCAGGCCAGGCCAGGCCAGGCCAGGCCAGGCCAGGCCAGGCCAGGCCAGGCCAGGCCAGGCCAGGCCAGGCCAGGCCAGGCCAGGCCAGGCCAGGCCAGGCCAGGCCAGGCCAGGCCAGGCCAGGCCAGGCCAGGCCAGGCCAGGCCAGGCCAGGCCAGGCCAGGCCAGGCCAGGCCAGGCCAGGCCAGGCCAGGCCAGGCCAGGCCAGGCCAGGCCAGGCCAGGCCAGGCCAGGCCAGGCCAGGCCAGGCCAGGCCAGGCCAGGCCAGGCCAGGCCAGGCCAGGCCAGGCCAGGCCAGGCCAGGCCAGGCCAGGCCAGGCCAGGCCAGGCCAGGCCAGGCCAGGCCAGGCCAGGGCCAGGCCAGGCCAGGCCAGGCAGGCCAGGCCAGGCCAGGCCAGGCCAGGCCAGGCCAGGCCAGGCCAGGCCAGGCCAGGCCAGGCCAGGCCAGGCCAGGCCAGGCCAGGCCAGGCCAGGCCAGGGCCAGGCCAGGCCAGGCCAGGCCAGGCCAGGCCAGGCCAGGCCAGGCCAGGCCAGGCCAGGCCAGGCCAGGCCAGGCCAGGCCAGGCTAGGCCAGGCCAGGGCCAGGCCAGGCCAGGCCAGGCCAGGCCAGGCCAGGCCAGGCCAGGCCAGGCCAGGCCAGGCCAGGCCAGGCCAGGCCAGGCCAGGCCAGGCCAGGCCAGGCCAGGCCAGGCCAGGCCAGGCCAGGCCAGGCCAGGCCAGGCCAGGCCAGGCCAGGCCAGGCCAGGCCAGGCCAGGCCAGGCCAGGCCAGGCCAGGCCAGGCCAGGCCAGGCCAGGCCAGGCCAGGCCAGGCCAGGCCAGGCCAGGCCAGGCCAGGCCAGGCCAGGCCAGGCCAGGCCAGGCCAGGCCAGGCCAGGCCAGGCCAGGCCAGGCCAGGCCAGGCCAGGCCAGGCCAGGCCAGGCCAGGCCAGGCCAGGCCAGGCCAGGCCAGGCCAGGCCAGGCCAGGCCAGGCCAGGCCAGGCCAGGCCAGGCCAGGCCAGGCCAGGCCAGGCCAGGCCAGGCCAGGCCAGGCCAGGCCAGGCCAGGCCAGGCCAGGCCAGGCCAGGCCAGGCCAGGCCAGGCCAGGCCAGGGCCAGGCCAGGCCAGGCCAGGCCAGGCCAGGCCAGGCCAGGCCAGGCCAGGCCAGGCCAGGCCAGGCCAGGCCAGGCCAGGCCAGGCCAGGCCAGGCCAGGCCAGGCCAGGCCAGGCCAGGCCAGGCCAGGCCAGGCCAGGCCAGGCCAGGCCAGGCCAGGCCAGGCCAGGCCAGGGGCCAGGCCAGGCCAGGCCAGGCCAGGCCAGGCCAGGCCAGGCCAGGCCAGGCCAGGCCAGGCCAGGCCAGGCCAGGCCAGGCCAGGCCAGGCCAGGCCAGGCCAGGCCAGGCCAGGCCAGGCCAGGCCAGGCCAGGCCAGGCCAGGCCAGGCCAGGCCAGGCCAGGCCAGGCCAGGCCAGGCCAGGCCAGGCCAGGCCAGGCCAGGCCAGGCCAGGCCAGGCCAGGCCAGGCCAGGCCAGGCCAGGCCAGGCCAGGCCAGGCCAGGCCAGGCCAGGGCCAGGCCAGGCCAGGCCAGGCCAGGCCAGGCCAGGGCCAGGCCAGGCCAGGCCAGGCCAGGCCAGGCCAGGCCAGGCCAGGCCAGGCCAGGCCAGGCCAGGCCAGGCCAGGCCAGGCCAGGCCAGGCCAGCCAGGCCAGGCCAGGGCCAGGCCAGGCCAGGCCAGGCCAGGCCAGGCCAGGCCAGGCCAGGCCAGGCCAGGCCGGGGGCCAGGCCAGGCCAGGCCAGGCCAGGCCAGGCCAGGCCAGGCCAGGGCCCAGGCCAGGCCAGGCCAGGCCAGGCCAGGCCAGGGCCAGGCCAGAGCC
Source organism: Chromobotia macracanthus (assembly GCA_036877525.1). Classification (NCBI taxonomy): domain Eukaryota; kingdom Metazoa; phylum Chordata; class Actinopteri; order Cypriniformes; family Botiidae; genus Chromobotia; species Chromobotia macracanthus. Next base: position 197 of record JAZGTH010000011.1, on the reverse strand, counting down.
TAGGCCAGGCCAGGCCAGGCCAGGGGCCAGGCCAGGCCAGGCCAGGCCAGGCCAGGCCAGGCCAGGCCAGGCCAGGCCAGGCGAAAGGGTCATAGGTTAGGGGTTAGGTTAGGTTAGGGGTTAGGGTTAGGGGCTAGGTGGTTAAAGAAATAGGTTATTAGGGTTAGGGTTAGGAAGAAGTTTGTATTAGGGTTAGA
>JAZGTH010000010.1:13972500-14036794 GCA_036877525.1 Chromobotia macracanthus | reverse complement strand
AGTCTTATCAGTCAATTTAAAGGTGACCTTGTTTCCGCTTTCTCTCACTACATCTTTTTGCAAACCAAACGCTTGTTTACGTGTTTCTCTACTAACTGCACTGATCTACGAATATGCAATCGCCTGGAAACTCAGGCTTCATTATTTTTGGTATTTCTTACCAAAGAAATACCAAAACTTATGGTCCAGTCTTATCAATCAATTTAAAGGTGAACTTGTTTCCCGTTTTCTCTCAGTACATCTTTTTGCAAACCAAACGCTTGTCTACGTATTTGTTTCTCTTCTAATCGCACTGATCTACGACTATGCAATCTCAGGCTTCATTATTTTTTGTATTTCTTACCGAAGAAAAAACAAAAACATATGGTCCAGTCTTATCAGTCAATTTAAAGGTGAACTTGTTTCCCACTTTCTCTCAGTACATCTTTTTAGAAACCAAACGCTTGTTTACGTGTTTCTCTTCTAATCGCACTGATCTACGACTTTGTAATCGCCTGGAAACTCAGGCTTCATTTTTTTTGGTATTTCTATCCAGAGAAATACCAAAACTTATGGTCCAGTCTTATCACTAAATTTAAAGGTGAACTTGTTTCCCGTTCTCTCTCAGTAGATGATTTTGCAAACCAAACGCTTTGTTTACGTGTTTCTCTTCTATCGGACTGATCTACGAGTATGCAATGGCTTGGAAATGCAGGCTTCATTATTTTTGGAATTACTTACCAAAGAAAAAACCAAAACTTATGGTCCAGTCTTATCAGTCAATTTAAAGGTGAACTTGTTTCCCGCTTTCTCTCAGTACATCTTTTTGCAAACCAAACGAATGTTTACGTGTTTCTCTTCTTTCGCACTGATCTTCATCTATGATCTTCATCTATGATCATCTATGATCTTGGCTTGGAAATGCAGGCTTCATTATTTTTGGAATTTCTTACCAAAGAAATACCAAATCTTATGGTCCAATCTTATCAGTCAATTTAAAGGTGAACTTGTTTCCCGTTTTCTCTCAGGTGTTTTTGCAAACCAAACTATTGTCTACTTATTATGTGTTTACGTGTTTCTCTTCTGTCGTACTGATCTACGAGTATGCAATGGCTTGGAAATGCAGGCTTCATTATTTTTGGAACTTCTTACCAAAGAAAAAACAAAACATATGGTCCAGTCTTATCAGTCAATTTAAAGGTGACGTTGTTTCCCGCTATCTCTCACTACATCTTTTTGCAAACCAAACGCTTGTTTACGTGTTTCTCTACTAACTGCACTGATCTACGACTATGTAATCGCTTGGAAACTCAGGCTTCATTTTTTTTTGGTATTTCTATCCAGAGAAATACCAAAACTTATGGTCCAGTCTTATAAATCAATTTAAAGGTGAACTTGTTTCCCTCTTTCTCTCAGTACATCTTTTTGGAAACCAAACGCTTGTTTACGTGTTTCTCTTCTAATCGCACTGATCTACGACTATGTAATCTCAGGCTTCATTATTTTTTGTTTTTCTTACTGAAGAAATACAAAAACATATGGTCCAGTCTTATCAGTCAATTTAAAGGTGAACTTGTTTCCCACTTTCTCTCAGTACATCTTTTTAGAAACCAAACGCTTGTTTACGTGTTTCTCTTCTAATCGCACTGATCTACGACTTTGTAATCGCCTGGAAACTCAGGCTTCATTTTGATTTTTATTTCTATCCAGAGAAATACCAAAACTTATGGTCCAGTCTTATTACTAAATTTAAAGGTGAACTTGTTTCCCGTTCTCTCTCAGTAGATGATTTTGCAAACCAAACGCTTTGTTTACGTGTTTCTCTTCTGTCGGACTGATCTACGAGTATGCAATGGATTGGAAATGCAGACTTCATTATTTTTGGAATTTCTTACCAAAAAAAAACAAAATACTGGTCCAGTCTTATCAGTCAATTTAAAAGGTGAACTTGTTTCCCCCTTTCTCTCAGTACATCTTTTGCAAACCAAACGAATGTTTACGTGTTTCTCTTCATTCGCACTGATCTACGACTATGCAATGGCTTGGAAATGCAGGCTTCATTATTTTTGGTATATCTTACCAAAGAAATACCAAAACTTATGGTTCATTCTTATCAGTCAATTTAAAGGTGAATTTGTATCCCACTTTCTCTCAGTACATCTTTTTAGAAACCAAACGCTTGTTTACGTGTTTCTCTTCTAATCGCACTGATCTACGACTATGTAATCGCTTGGAAACTCAGGCTTCATTTTTTTTTGGTATTTCTATCCAGAGAAACACCAAAACTTATGGTCCAGTCTTATAAATCAATTTAAAGGTGAACTTGTTTCCCTCTTTCTCTCAGTACATCTTTTTGGAAACCAAACGCTTGTTTACGTGTATCTCTTCTAATCGCACTGATCTACGACTATGTAATCGCTTGGAAACGCAGGCGTTATTAGTTTTGGAATTTCATACCAACGAAAAACCAAAACATGTGGTCCAGTCTTATCACTAAATTTAAACGTGAACTTGTTTCCCATTTTCTCTCAGGTGTTTTTGCAAACCAAACTATTGTCTACTTGTTACGTGATTACGTGTTTCTCTACTATCGTACTGATCTACGAATATGCAATCGCCTGGAAACTCAGGCTTCATTATTTTTGGAATTTCTTACCAAAGAAATACCAAATCTTATGGTCCAATCTTATCAGTCAATTTAAAGGTGAACTTGTTTCCCGTTTTCTCTCAGGTGTTTTTGCAAACCAAACTATTGTCTACTTATTATGTTTTTCTCTTCTGTCGTACTGATCTACGAGTATGCAATGGCTTGGAAATGCAGGCTTCATTATTTTTGGAACTTCTTACCAAAGAAAAAAACAAAACATATGGTTCATTCTTATCAGTCAATTTAAAGGTGAATTTGTATCCCACTTTCTCTCAGTACATCTTTTTAGAAACCAAACGCTTGTTTACGTGTTTCTCTTCTAATCGCACTGATCTACGACTTTGTAATCGCCTGGAAACTCAGGCTTCATTTTTTTTGGTATTTCTATCCAGAGAAATACCAAAACTTATGGTCCAGTCTTATCACTAAATTTAAAGGTGAACTTGTTTCCCGTTCTCTCTCAGTAGATGATTTTGCAAACCAAACGCTTTGTTTACGTGTTTCTCTTCTATCGGACTGATCTACGAGTATGCAATGGCTTGGAAATGCAGGCTTCATTATTATTGGAATTACTTACCAAAGAAAAAACAAAACATATGGTCCAGTCTTATCAGTCAATTTAAAGGTGAACTTGTTTCCCGCTTTCTCTCAGTACATCTTTTTGCAAACCAAACGAATGTTTACGTGTTTCTCTTCTTTCGCACTGATCTTCATCTATGATCTTCATCTATGATCATCTATGATCTTGGCTTGGAAATGCAGGCTTCATTATTTTTGGAATTTCTTACCAAAGAAATACCAAATCTTATGGTCCAATCTTATCAGTCAATTTAAAGGTGAACTTGTTTCCCGTTTTCTCTCAGGTGTTTTTGCAAACCAAACTATTGTCTACTTATTATGTGTTTACGTGTTTCTCTTCTGTCGTACTGATCTACGAGTATGCAATGGCTTGGAAATGCAGGCTTCATTATTTTTGGAACTTCTTACCAAAGAAAAAACAAAACATATGGTCCAGTCTTATCAGTCAATTTAAAGGTGACGTTGTTTCCCGCTATCTCTCACTACATCTTTTTGCAAACCAAACGCTTGTTTACGTGTTTCTCTACTAACTGCACTGATCTACGACTATGTAATCGCTTGGAAACTCAGGCTTCATTTTTTTTGGTATTTCTATCCAGAGAAATACCAAAACTTATGGTCCAGTCTTATAAATCAATTTAAAGGTGAACTTGTTTCCCTCTTTCTCTCAGTACATCTTTTTGGAAACCAAACGCTTGTTTACGTGTTTCTCTTCTAATCGCACTGATCTACGACTATGTAATCTCAGGCTTCATTATTTTTTGTTTTTCTTACTGAAGAAATACAAAAACATATGGTCCAGTCTTATCAGTCAATTTAAAGGTGAACTTGTTTCCCACTTTCTCTCAGTACATCTTTTTAGAAACCAAACGCTTGTTTACGTGTTTCTCTTCTAATCGCACTGATCTACGACTTTGTAATCGCCTGGAAACTCAGGCTTCATTTTGATTTTTATTTCTATCCAGAGAAATACCAAAACTTATGGTCCAGTCTTATTACTAAATTTAAAGATGAACTTGTTTCCCGTTCTCTCTCAGTAGATGATTTTGCAAACCAAACGCTTTGTTTACGTGTTTCTCTTCTGTCGGACTGATCTACGAGTATGCAATGGATTGGAAATGCAGACTTCATTATTTTTGGAATTTCTTACCAAAAAAAAAAAACATAAGATACGGTCCAGTCTTATCAGTCAATTTAAAGGTGAACTTGTTTCCCGCTTTCTCTCAGTACATCTTTTGCAAACCAAACGAATGTTTACGTGTTTCTCTTCATTCGCACTGATCTACGACTATGCAATGGCTTGGAAATGCAGGCTTCATTATTTTTGGTATATCTTACCAAAGAAATACCAAAACTTATGGTTCATTCTTATCAGTCAATTTAAAGGTGAATTTGTATCCCACTTTCTCTCAGTACATCTTTTTAGAAACCAAACGCTTGTTTACGTGTTTCTCTTCTAATCGCACTGATCTACGACTATGTAATCGCTTGGAAACTCAGGCTTCATTTTTTTTGGTATTTCTATCCAGAGAAACACCAAAACTTATGGTCCAGTCTTATAAATCAATTTAAAGGTGAACTTGTTTCCCTCTTTCTCTCAGTACATCTATTTGGAAACCAAACGCTTGTTTACGTGTATCTCTTCTAATCGCACTGATCTACGACTATGTAATCGCTTGGAAACGCAGGCGTTATTAGTTTTGGAATTTCATACCAAAGAAAAACCAAAACATGTGGTCCAGTCTTATCACTAAATTTAAACGTGAACTTGTTTCCCATTTTCTCTCAGGTGTTTTTGCAAACCAAACTATTGTCTACTTGTTACGTGATTACGTGTTTCTCTACTATCGTACTGATCTACGAATATGCAATCGCCTGGAAACTCAGGCTTCATTATTTTTGGAATTTCTTACCAAAGAAATACCAAATCTTATGGTCCAATCTTATCAGTCAATTTAAAGGTGAACTTGTTTCCCGTTTTCTCTCAGGTGTTTTTGCAAACCAAACTATTGTCTACTTATTATGTTTTTCTCTTCATTCGCACTGATCTACGACTATGCAATGGCTTGGAAATGCAGGCTTCATTATTTTTGGAACTTCTTACCAAAGAAAAAAACAAAACATATGGTTCATTCTTATCAGTAAATTTAAAGGTGAATTTGTATCCCACTTTCTCTCAGTACATCTTTTTAGAAACCAAACGCTTGTTTACGTGTTTCTCTTCTAATCGCACTGATCTACGACTTTGTAATCGCTTGGAAACTCAGGCTTCATTTTTTTGGTATTTCTATCCAGAGAAATACCAAAACTTATGGTCCAGTCTTATCACTAAATTTAAAGGTGAACTTGTTTCCCGTTCTCTCTCAGTAGATGATTTTTGCAAACCAAACGCTTTGTTTACGTGTTTCTCTTCTATCGCACTGATCTACGAGTATGCAATGGCTTGGAAATGCAGGCTTCATTATTTTTGGAATTACTTACCAAAGAAAAAACAAAACATATGGTCCAGTCTTATCAGTCAATTTAAAGGTGAACTTGTTTCCCGCTTTCTCTCAGTACATCTTTTTTGCAAACCAAACGAATGTTTACGTGTTTCTCTTCTTTCGCACTGATCTTCATCTATGATCTTCATCTATGATCATCTATGATCTTGGCTTGGAAATGCAGGCTTCATTATTTTTGGAATTTCTTACCAAAGAAATACCAAATCTTATGGTCCAATCTTATCAGTCAATTTAAAGGTGAACTTGTTTCCCGTTTTCTCTCAGGTGTTTTTGCAAACCAAACTATTGTCCTTATTATGTGTTTACGTGTTTCTCTTCTATCGTACTGATCTACGATATGCAATGGCTTGGAAATGCAGGCTTCATTATTTTTGGAACTTCTTACCAAAGAAAAAAACCAAAACATATGGTCCAGTCTTATCAGTCAATTTAAAGGTGACCTTGTTTCCCCTTTCTCTCACTACATCTTTTTGCAAACCAAACGCTTGTTTACGTGTTTCTCTTCTAATTGCACTGATCTACGACTATGTAATCGCTTGGAAACTCAGGCTTCATTTTTTTTGGTATTTCTATCCAGAGAAATACCAAAACTTATGGTCCAGTCTTATAAATCAATTTAAAGGTGAACTTGTTTCCCTCTTTCTCTCAGTACATCTTTTTGGAAACCAAACGCTTGTTTACGTGTTTCTCTTCTAATCGCACTGATCTACGACTATGTAATCGCTGTCAGGCTTCATTATTTTTTGAATTTCTTACTGAAGAAATACAAAAACATATGGTCCAGTCTTATCACTCAATTTAAAGGTGAACTTGTTTCCCACTTTCTCTCAGTACATCTTTTTAGAAACCAAACGCTTGTTTACGTGTTTCTCTTCTAATCGCACTGATCTACGACTTTGTAATCGCCTGGAAACTCAGGCTTCATTATGATTTGGTATTTCTTACCAAAGAAATACCAAAACTTATGGTCCAGTCTTATCACTAAATTTAAAGGTGAACTTGTTTCCCGCTTTCTCTCAGTAGATGATTTTTCACAAACCAAACGCTTTGTTTACGTGTTTCTCTTCTATCGCACTGATCTACGAGTATGCAATGGCTTGGAAATGCAGACTTCATTATTTTTGGAATTTCTTACCAAAGAAAAAACCAAAACTAATGGTCCAGTCTTATCAGTCAATTTAAAGGTGAACTTGTTTCCCGCTTTCTCTCAGTACATCTTTTTGCAAACCAAACGCATGTTTACGTGTTTCTCTTCTTTCGCACTGATCTACGACTATGCAATGGCTTGGAAAGCAGGCTTCATTATTTTTGGTATTTCTTACCAAAGAAATACCAAAACTTATGGTCCAGTCTTATCAGTCAATTTAAAAGGTGAACTTGTTTCCCGCTTTCTCTCAGTTTTTGACAACAGTACATCTTTTTGAAACCAAACGCTTGTTTACGTGTTTCTCTTCTAATCGCACTGATCTACGACTATGTAATCGCTTGGAAACTCAGGCTTCATTTTTTTTGGTATTTCTATCCAGAGAAATACCAAAACTTATGGTCCAGTCTTATCAATCAATTTAAAGGTGAACTTGTTTCCCGCTTTCTCTCAGTACATCTTTTTGCAAACCAAACGCTTGTTTACGTGTTTCTCTTCTAATCGTACTGATCTACGACTATGCAATGGCTTGGAAAGCAGGCTTTATTATTTTTGTAATTTCTTACCAAAGAAATACCAAAACTTATGGTCCAGTCTTATCAGTCAATTTAAAGGTGAACTTGTTTCCCATTTTCTCTCAGTAGTGTTTTTGGCAAACCAAACGCTTGTTTACTTGTTTCTCTTCTATCGCACTGATCTACGACTATGCAATGGCTTGGAAACTCAGGCTTCATTATTTTTGGAATTTCTTACCAAAGAAATACCAAAACTTATGGTCCAGTCTTATCAGTCAATTTAAAGGTGAACTTGTTTCCCTCTTTCTCTCAGTACATGTTTTTGCAAACCAAACGCTTGTTTACGTGTTTCTCTTCTATCGCACTGATCTACGACTATGCAATCGCCTGGAAACGCAGGCTTCATTATTTTTGGAATTTCTTCCCAAAGAAATACCAAAACTTATGGTTCAGTCTTATCAGTCAATTTAAAGGTGAACTTGTTTCCCGCTTTCTCTCAGTACATCTTTTTGCAAACCAAACGCTTGTTTACGTGTTTCTCTTCTGTCGCACTGATCTACGACTATGCAATGGCTTGGAAAAGCAGGCTTCATTATTTTTGGAATTTCTTACCAAAGAAATACCAAAACTTATGGTCCAGTCTTATCAGTCAATTTAAAGGTGAACTTGTTTCCCGCTTTCTCTCAGTACATGTTTTTTGGCAAACCAAAAGCTTGTTTACTTGTTTCTCTTCTTTCGCACTGATCTACGACTATGCAATGGCTTGGAAATGCAGGCTTCATTATTTTTGGTATTTCTTACCAAAGAAATACCAAAACTTATGGTCCAGTCTTATCACTAAATTTAAAGGTGAACTTGTTTCCCGCTTTCTCTCAGTACATCTTTTTGCAAACCAAACGCTTGTTTACGTGTTTCTCTTCTAATCGCACTGATCTACGACTATGTAATCGCTTGGAAACGCAGGCTTCATTAGTTTTGGTAATTTCTTACCAAAGAAATACCAAAACTTATGGTCCAGTCTTATCAGTCAATTTAAAGGTGAACTTGTTTCCCACTTTCTCTCAGTAGTGTTTTTGGAAAACCAAATCTTTCTACTTTTGAAACCAAACGCTTGTTTACGTGTTTCTCTTCTAATCGCACTGATCTACGACTATGCAATCGCCTGGAAACGCAGGCTTCATTATTTTTGGAATTTCTTACCAAAGAAATACCAAAACTAATGGTCCAGTCTTATCACTCAATTTAAAGGTGAACTTGTTTCCCGCTTTCTCTCAGTACATCTTTTTGCAAACCAAACGCTTGTTTACGTGTTTCTCTTCTGTCGTACTGATCTACGACTATGTAATCGCTTGGAAAAGCAGGCTTTATTAGTTTTGGAATTTCATACCAACGAAAAACCAAAACTTATGGTCCAGTCTTATCAGTCAATTTAAAGGTGAACTTGTTTCCCGCTTTCTCTCAGTACATCTTTTTAGAAACCAAACGCTTGTTTACGTGTTTCTCTTCTAATCGCACTGATCTACGAGTATGCAATTGCTTGGAAACGCAGCCTTCATTATTTTTGGAATTTCTTACAAAGAAATACCAAAACTTATGGTCCAGTCTTATCACTCAATTTAAAGGTGAACTTGTTTCCCGTTCTCTCTCAGTACATCTTTTTGCAAACCAAACGCTTGTTTACGTGTTTCTCTTCTATCGCACTGATCTACGACTATGCAATCGCTTGGAAAGCAGGCTTCATTATTTTTGGTATTTCGTCCCAAAGAAATACCAAAACTTATGGTCCAGTCTTATCACTCAATTTAAAGGTGAACTTGTTTCCCGCTTTCTCTCAGTACATCTTTTTGCAAACCAAACGCTTGTTTACGTGTTTCTCTTCTGTCGTACTGATCTACGACTATGCAATGGCTTGGAAAAGCAGGCTTCATTATTTTTGGAATTTCTTACCAAAGAAATACCAAAACTTATGGTCCAGTCTTATCAGTCAATTTAAAAGGTGAACTTGTTTCCCGCTTTCTCTCAGTAGATCTTTTTAGGCAAACCAAAAGCTTTTGTTTACGTGTTTCTCTTCTATCGCACTGATCTACGACTATGCAATCGCTTGGAAAAGCAGGCTTCATTATTTTTTGGTATTTCTTACCAAAGAAATACCAAAACTTATGGTCCAGTCTTATCACTAAATTTAAAGGTGAACTTGTTTCCCGTTCTCTCTCAGTAGATGATTTTGCAAACCAAACGCTTGTTTACGTGTTTCTCTTCTAATCGCACTGATCTACGACTATGTAATCGCTTGGAAAAGCAGGCTTTATTAGTTTTGGAATTTCATACCAACGAAAAACCAAAACTTATGGTCCAGTCTTATCAGTCAATTTAAAGGTGAACTTGTTTCCCGCTTTCTCTCAGTAGATGTTTTTATGGAAACCATCACTCTCCCAGAAACCCCCCCCCCCAAAACATGTTTTTGAAAACTAATTGTTTACGTGTTTCTTTTCTATCGCACTGATCTACGAGTATGCAATCGCCTGGAAAGCAGGCTTCATTATTTTTTGGAATTTCGTCCCAAAGAAATACCAAAACTAATGGTTCAGTCTTATCATCAATTTAAAGGTGAACTTGTTTCCCGCTTTCTCTCAGTACATCTTTTTGCAAACCAAACGCTTGTTTACGTGTTTCTCTTCTGTGTACTGATCTACGACTATGCAATGGCTTGGAAAAGCAGGCTTTATTAGTTTTGATATTTTTACCAAAGAAATACCAAAACTTATGGTCCAGTCTTATCAGTCAATTAAAAGGTGAACTTGTTTCCCGCTTTCTCTCAGTAGATGTTTTTTATGGAAAATCAAAAGCTCTTTAGTACAGTTTTTAACCAAACGCTTGTTTACGTGTTTCTCTTCTATCGCACTGATCTACGACTATGCAATCGCCTGGAAAGGCAGACTTCATTATTTTTGGTATTTCTTCCCAAAGAAATACCAAAACTAATGGTTCAGTCTAATCACTCAATTTAAAGATGAACTTGTTTCCCGCTTTCTCTCAGTACATCTTTTGCAAACCAAACGCTTGTTTACGTGTTTCTCTTCTGTCGTACTGATCTACGAGTATGCAATGGCTTGGAAAAGCAGCCTTTATTAGTTTTATAATTTCTTACCAAAGAAATATCAAAACTTATGGTCCAGTCTTATCAGTCAATTAAAAGGTGAACTTGTTTCCCGCTTTCTCTCAGTACATGTTTTTTATGGCAAACCAAAAGCTTGATAACGTGTTTTTCTTCTTTCGCACTGATCTACGACTATGCAATGGCTTGGAAAAGCAGACTTCATTATTTTTGGAATTTCTTACCAAAGAAATACCAAAACTTAATGGTCCAGTCTTATCAGTCAATTTAAAGGTGAACTTGTTTCCCGCTTTCTCTCAGTACATCTTTTTGCAACCAAACGCTTGTTTACGTGTTTCTCTTCTATCGCACTGATCTACGACTATGCAATCGCTTGGAAAGCAGACTTCATTATTTTTTGGAATTTCTTACCAAAGAAATACCAAAACTTATGGTTCAGTCTTATCACTCAATTTAAAGGTGAACTTGTTTCCCGCTTTCTCTCAGTACATCTTTTTGCAAACCAAACGCTTGTTTACGTGTTTCTCTTCTATCGCACTGATCTACGACTATGTAATGGCTTGGAAAAGCAGGCTTTATTAGTTTTTGGTATTTCTTACCAAAGAAATATCAAATCTTATGGTCCAGTCTTATCAGTCAATTAAAAGGTGAACTTGTTTCCCGCTTTCTCTCAGTAGATGTTTTTTATGGAAAATCAAAAGCTCTTTTAGTACATGTTTTTGAAAACCAAACGCTTGTTTACGTGTTTCTCTTCTATCGCACTGATCTACGACTATGCAATCGCCTGGAAAAGCAGACTTCATTATTTTTTGGTATTTCGTCCCAAAGAAATACCAAAACTAATGGTTCAGTCTAATCACTCAATTTAAAGGTGAACTTGTTTCCCGAAAATAATGGTTCAGTCATATCAATTTAAAGGTGAACTTGTTTCCGCTTTCTTTCAGTACATCTTTTTGCAAACCAAACGCTTGTTTACGTGTTTCTCTTCTGTCGTACTGATCTACGAGTATGCAATGGCTTGGAAAAGCAGGCTTTATTAGTTTTGGTATTTTTTACCAAAGAAATATCAAATCTTATGGTCCAGTCTTATCAGTCAATTAAAAGGTGAACTTGTTTCCCGCTTTCTCTCAGTAGATGTTTTTTATGGAAAATCAAAAGCTTCTCAGTACATCTTTTTGCAACCAAACGCTTGTTTACGTGTTTCTCTTCTATCGCACTGATCTACGACTATGCAATCGCCTGGAAAAGCAGACTTCATTATTTTTGGAATTTCGTCCCAAAGAAATACCAAAACTAATGGTTCAGTCTAATCACTCAATTTAAAGATGAACTTGTTTCCCGCTTTCTTTCAGTACATCTTTTTGCAAACCAAACGCTTGTTTACGTGTTTCTCGTCTGTCGTACTGATCTACGAGTATGCAATGGCTTGAAAAAGCAGCCTTTATTAGTTTTGTAATTTCTTAGCAAAGAAATATCAAATCTTATGGTCCAGTCTTATCAGTCAATTAAAAGGTGAACTTGTTTCCCGCTTTCTCTCAGTAGATGTTTTTGTGGCAAACAAAAGCTTAATAACTTTTTTTCTTCTTTGCACTGATCTACGACTATGCAATGGCTTGGAAAAGCAGACTTCATTATTTTTGGAATTTCTTAGCAAAGAAATACGAAAACTAATGGTTCAGTCTTATCACTCAATTTAAAGGTGAACTTGTTTCCTGCTTTCTCTCAGTACATCTTTTTTGCAACCAAACGCTTGTTTACGTGTTTCTCTTCTATCGCACTGATCTACGACTATGCAATCGCCTGGAAAAGCAGACTTCATTATTTTTGGTATTTCGTCCCAAAGAATTACCAAAACTAATGGTTCAGTCTAATCACTCAATTTAAAGATGAACTTGTTTCCCGCTTTCTTTCAGTACATCTTTTTGCAAACCAAACGCTTGGTTACGTGTTTCTCGTCTGTCGTACTGATCTACGAGTATGCAATGGCTTGGAAAAGCAGCCTTTATTAGTTTTTTAATTTCTTACCAAAGAAATATCAAATCTTATGGTCCAGTCTTATCAGTCAATTAAAAGGTGAACTTGTTTCCCGCTTTCTCTCAGTAGATGTTTTTTATGGAAAATCAAAAGCTCTCTCTCTCAGTACATGTTTTTGAAAACCAAACGCTTGTTTACGTGTTTCTCTTCTATCGCACTGATCTACGACTATGCAATCGCCTGGAAAAGCAGACTTCATTATTTTTGGTATTTCGTCCCAAAGAAATACCAAAACTAATGGTTCAGTCTAATCACTCAATTTAAAGATGAACTTGTTTCCCGCTTTCTAAAACTAATGGTTCAGTCTAGTCACTCAATTTAAAGATGAACTTGTTTCCCGCTTTCTTGCAGTACATCTTTTTGCAAACCAAACGCTTGTTTACGTGTTTCTCGTCTGTCGTACTGATCTACGAGTATGCAATGGCTTGGAAAAGCAGCCTTTATTAGTTTTGATATTTTTTACCAAAGAAATATCAAATCTTATGGTCCAGTCTTATCAGTCAATTAAAAGGTGAACTTGTTTCCCGCTTTCTCTCAGTAGATGTTTTTTATGGAAAATCAAAAGCTCTCTCAGTACATCTTTTTGCAACCAAACGCTTGTTTACGTGTTTCTCTTCTATCGCACTGATCTACGACTATGCAATGGCTTGGAAAAGCAGACTTCATTATTTTTGGAATTTCTTAGCAAAGAAATACCAAAACTAATGGTTCAGTCTTATCACTCAATTTAAAGGTGAACTTGTTTCCTGCTTTCTCTCAGTACATCTTTTTGCAACCAAACGCTTGTTTACGTGTTTCTCTTCTATCGCATTGCTCTACGACTATGTATTCGCCTGGAAAAGGAGGCATTATTAGTTTTGATATTTTTTACCAAAGAAATATCAAATCTTATGGTCCAGTCTTATCAGTCAATTAAAAGGTGAACTTGTTTCCCGCTTTCTCTCAGTAGATGTTTTTTATGGAAAATCAAAAGCTCTCTCTCTCTCAGTACATGTTTTTGAAAACCAAACGCTTGTTTACGTGTTTCTCTTCTATCGCACTGATCTACGACTATGCAATCGCCTGGAAAAGCAGACTTCATTATTTTTGGTATTTCGTCCCAAAGAAATACCAAAACTAATGGTTCAGTCTAGTCACTCAATTTAAAGATGAACTTGTTTCCCGCTTTCTTGCAGTACATCTTTTTGCAAACCAAACGCTTGTTTACGTGTTTCTCGTCTGTCGTACTGATCTACGAGTATGCAATGGCTTGGAAAAGCAGCCTTTATTAGTTTTGATATGTTTTACCAAAGAAATATCAAATCTTATGGTCCAGTCTTATCAGTCAATTAAAAGGTGAACTTGTTTCCCGCTTTCTCTCAGTAGATGTTTTTTATGGAAAATCAAAAGCTCTCTCAGTACATCTTTTTGCAACCAAACGCTTGTTTACGTGTTTCTCTTCTATCGCACTGATCTACGACTATGCAATCGCCTGGAAAAGCAGACTTCATTATTTTTGGAATTTCGTCCCAAAGAAATACCAAAACTAATGGTTCAGTCTAATCACTCAATTTAAAGATGAACTTGTTTCCCGCTTTCTTTCAGTACATCTTTTTGCAAACCAAACGCTTGTTTACGTGTTTCTCGTCTGTCGTACTGATCTACGAGTATGCAATGGCTTGGAAAAGCAGCCTTTATTAGTTTTATAATTTCTTAGCAAAGAAATATCAAATCTTATGGTCCAGTCTTATCAGTCAATTAAAAGGTGAACTTGTTTCCCGCTTTCTCTCAGTAGATGTTTTTTATGGCAAATCAAAAGCTTAATAACTTGTTTTTCTTCTTTGCACTGATCTACGACTATGCATTGACTTGGAAAAGCAGACTTCATTATTTTTGGAATTTCTTAGCAAAGAAATACGAAAACTAATGGTTCAGTCTTATCACTCAATTTAAAGGTGAACTTGTTTCCTGCTTTCTCTCAGTACATCTTTTTGCAACCAAACGCTTGTTTACGTGTTTCTCTTCTATCGCACTGATCTACGACTATGCAATCGCCTGGAAAAGCAGACTTCATTATTTTTGGTATTTCGTCCCAAAGAATTACCAAAACTAATGGTTCAGTCTAATCACTCAATTTAAAGATGAACTTGTTTCCCGCTTTCTTTCAGTACATCTTTTTGCAAACCAAACGCTTGGTTACGTGTTTCTCGTCTGTCGTACTGATCTACGAGTATGCAATGGCTTGGAAAAGCAGCCTTTATTAGTTTTTTAATTTCTTACCAAAGAAATATCAAATCTTATGGTCCAGTCTTATCAGTCAATTAAAAGGTGAACTTGTTTCCCGCTTTCTCTCAGTAGATGTTTTTTATGGCAAATCAAAAGCTCTCTCTCTCTCAGTACGTTTTTGAAAACCAAACGCTTGTTTACGTGTTTCTCTTGTATCGCACTGATCTACGACTATGCAATCGCCTGGAAATGCAGACTTCATTATTTTTGGTATTTCGTCCCAAAGAAATACCAAAACTAATGGTTCAGTCTAATCACTCAATTTAAAGATGAACTTGTTTCCCGCTTTCTAACTATCATATTAAAGATGAACTTGTTTCCGTTTCTTGCAGTACATCTTTTTGCAAACCAAACGCTTGTTTACGTGTTTCTGTCTTCTACTGATCTACAGTATGCAATGGCTTGGAAAAGCAGCCTTTATTAGTTTTGATATGTTTTACCAAAGAAATATCAAATCTTATGGTCCAGTCTTATCAGTCAATTAAAAGGTGAACTTGTTTCCCGCTTTCTCTCAGTAGATGTTTTTTATGGAAAATCAAAAGCTCTCTCAGTACATCTTTTTGCAACCAAACGCTTGTTTACGTGTTTCTCTTCTATCGCACTGATCTACGACTATGCAATCGCCTGGAAAAGCAGACTTCATTATTTTTGGAATTTCTTAGCAAAGAAATACGAAAACTAATGGTTCAGTCTTATCACTCAATTTAAAGGTGATCTTGTTTCCTGCTTTCTCTCAGTACATCTTTTTGCAACCAAACGCTTGTTTACGTGTTTCTCTTCTATCGCATTGCTCTACGACTATGTATTCGCCTGGAAAAGGAGGCATTATTAGTTTTGATATTTTTTACCAAAGAAATATCAAATCTTATGGTCCAGTCTTATCAGTCAATTAAAAGGTGAACTTGTTTCCCGCTTTCTCTCAGTAGATGTTTTGTATGGAAAATCAAAAGCTCTCTCTCTCTCAGTACATGTTTTTGAAAACCAAACGCTTGTTTACGTGTTTCTTTTCTATCGCACTGATCTACGAGTATGCAATCGCCTGGAAAAGCAGACATCATTATTTTTGGTATTTCGTCCCAAAGAAATACCAAAACTAATGGTTCAGTCTAGTCACTCAATTTAAAGATGAACTTGTTTCCCGCTTTCTTGCAGTACATCTTTTTGCAAACCAAACGCTTGTTTACGTGTTTCTCGTCTGTCGTACTGATCTACGAGTATGCAATGGCTTGGAAAAGCAGCCTTTATTAGTTTTGATATGTTTTACCAAAGAAATATCAAATCTTATGGTCCAGTCTTATCAGTCAATTAAAAGGTGAACTTGTTTCCCGCTTTCTCTCAGTAGATGTTTTTTGGGAATTGAAAAGTCTTCTCCCAGACAGCTTTTGCAACCAAACGCTTGTTTACGTGTTTCTCTTCTATCGCACTGATCTACGACTATGCAATCGCCTGGAAAAGCAGACTTCATTATTTTTGGTATTTCGTCCCAAAGAAATACCAAAACTAATGGTTCAGTCTAATCACTCAATTTAAAGATGAACTTGTTTCCCGCTTTCTTTCAGTACATCTTTTTGCAAACCAAACGCTTGTTTACGTGTTTCTCGTCTGTCGTACTGATCTACGAGTATGCAATGGCTTGGAAAAGCAGCCTTTATTAGTTTTATAATTTCTTAGCAAAGAAATATCAAATCTTATGGTCCAGTCTTATCAGTCAATTAAAAGGTGAACTTGTTTCCCGCTTTCTCTCAGTAGATGTTTTTTATGGCAAATCAAAAGCTTAATAACTTGTTTTTCTTCTTTGCACTGATCTACGACTATGCAATGGCTTGGAAAAGCAGACTTCATTATTTTTGGAATTTCTTAGCAAAGAAATACGAAAACTAATGGTTCAGTCTTATCACTCAATTTAAAGGTGAACTTGTTTCCTGCTTTCTCTCAGTACATCTTTTTGCAACCAAACGCTTGTTTACGTGTTTCTCTTCTATCGCACTGATCTACGACTATGCAATCGCCTGGAAAAGCAGACATCATTATTTTTGGAATTTCTTAGCAAAGAAATACCAAAACTAATGGTTCAGTCTTATCACTCAATTTAAAGGTGAACTTGTTTCCCGCTTTCTTTCAGTACATCTTTTTGCAAACCAAACGCTTGTTTACGTGTTTCTCGTCTATCGCTTGCTGATCTACGAGTATGTAATGGCTTGGAAAAGGAGGCTTTATTAGTTTTGATATTTTTTACCAATGAAATATCAAATCTTATGGTCCAGTCTTATCACTCAATTAAAAGGTGAACTTGTTTCCCGCTTTCTCTCAGTAGATGTTTTTATGGAAAATCAAAAGCTCTCTCTCTCAGTACATGTTTTTGAAAACCAAACGCTTGTTTACGTGTTTCTCTTCTATCGCACTGATCTACGACTATGTAATCGCCTGGAAAAGCAGACTTCATTATTTTTGGCATTTCGTCCCAAAGAAATACCAAAACTAATGGTTCAGTCTAATCACTCAATTTAAAGATGAACTTGTTTCCCGCTTTCTTTCAGTACATCTTTTGCAAACCAAACGCTTGTTTACGTGTTTCTCGTCTGTCGTACTGATCTAAGAGTATGCAATGGCTTGGAAAAGCAGCCTTTATTAGTTTTTAAATTTCTTACCAAAGAAATATCAAATCTTATGGTCCAGTCTTATCAGTCAATTAAAAGGTGAACTTGTTTCCAGCTTTCTCTCAGTAGATGTTTTTTATGGCAAATCAAAAGCTTAATAACTTGTTTTTCTTCTTTGCACTGATCTACGACTATGCAATGGCTTGGAAAAGCAGACTTCATTATTTTTGGAATTTCTTAGCAAAGAAATACCAAAACTAATGGTTCAGTCTTATCACTCAATTTAAAGGTGAACTTGTTTCCTGCTTTCTCTCAGTACATCTTTTTTGCAAACCAAACGCTTGTTTACGTGTTTCTCTTCTATCGCACTGATCTACGACTATGCAATCGCCTGGAAAAGCAGACTTCATTATTTTTGGTATTTCGTCCCAAAGAAATACCAAAACTAATGGTCCAGTCTAATCACTCAATTTAAAGATGAACTTGTTTCCCGCTTTCTCTCAGTACATCTTTTTGCAAACCAAACGCTTGTTTACGTGTTTCTCTTCTGTCGCACTGATCTACGACTATGCAATGGCTTGGAAAAGCAGACTTCATTATTTTTGGAATTTCTTAGCAAAGAAATACCAAAACTAATGGTTCAGTCTTATCACTCAATTTAAAGGTGAACTTGTTTCCTGCTTTCTCTCAGTACATCTTTTTTGCAACCAAACGCTTGTTTACGTGTTTCTCTTCTATCGCACTGCTCTACGACTATGCATTGGCTCTGGAAAAGGAGCTTTATTAGTTTTGATATTTTTTACCAAAGAAATATCAAATCTTATGGTCCAGTCTTATCAGTCAATTAAAAGGTGAACTTGTTTCCCGCTTTCTCTCAGTAGATGTTTTTTATGGAAAATCAAAAGCTCTCTCTCTCAGTACATGTTTTTGAAAACCAAACGCTTGTTTACGTGTTTCTCTTCTATCGCACTGATCTACGACTATGCAATCGCCTGGAAAAGCAGACTTCATTATTTTTGGTATTTCGTCCCAAAGAAATACCAAAACTAATGGTTCAGTCTAATCACTCAATTTAAAGATGAACTTGTTTCCCGCTTTCTTTCAGTACATCTTTTTGCAAACCAAACGCTTGTTTACGTGTTTCTCGTCTGTCGTACTGATCTACGAGTATGCAATGGCTTGGAAAAGCAGACCATTATTTTTGGAATTTCTTAGCAAAGAAATACGAAAACTAATGGTTCAGTCTTATCACTCAATTTAAAGGTGAACTTGTTTCCTGCTTTCTCTCAGTACATCTTTTTTTGCAAACCCAAAAGCTTGTTTAACGTTGTTTTCTCTTCTATCGCACTGATCTACGACTATGCAATCGCCTGGAAAAGCAGACTTCATTATTTTTGGTATTTCGTCCCAAAGAAATACCAAAACTAATGGTTCAGCCTAATCACTCAATTTAAAGATGAACTTGTTTCCCGCTTTCCCTCAGTAGATGTTTTTTATGGCAAATCAAAAGCTTAATAACTTGTTTTACTTCTTTGCACTGATCTACGACTATGCAATGGCTTGGAAAAGCAGACCTCATTATTTTTGGAATTTCTTAGCAAAGAAATACCAAAACTAATGGTTCAATCTTATCACTCAATTTAAAGGTGAACTTGTTTCCTGCTTTCTCTCAGTACATGTTTTTGAAAACCAAACGCTTGTTTACGTGTTTCTCTTCTATCGCACTGATCTACGACTATGCAATCGCCTGGAAAAGCAGACTTCATTATTTTTGGTATTTCGTCCCAAAGAAATACCAAAACTAATGGTTCAGTCTAATCACTCAATTTAAAGATGAACTTGTTTCCCGCTTTCTTTCAGTACATCTTTTTGCAAACCAAACGCTTGTTTACGTGTTTCTCGTCTGTCGTACTGATCTACGAGTATGCAATGGCTTGGAAAAGCAGACTTCATTATTTTTGGAATTTCTTAGCAAAGAAATACCAAAACTAATGGTTCAGTCTTATCACTCAATTTAAAGGTGAACTTGTTTCCTGCTTTCTCTCAGTACATCTTTTTGCAAACAAACGCTTGTTTACGTGTTTCTCTTCTATGGCACTGGTTTACGTCTATGCAATCGCCTGGAAAAGCAGACTTCATTATTTTTGGTATTTCGTCCCAAAGAAATACCAAAACTAATGGTTCAGTCTAATCACTCAATTTAAAGATGAACTTGTTTCCCGCTTTCTTTCAGTACATCTTTTTGCAAACCAAACGCTTGTTTACGTGTTTCTCGTCTGTCGTACTGATCTACGAGTATGCAATGGCTTGGAAAAGCAGACTTCATTATTTTTGGACTTTCTTAGCAAAGAAATATAAAATCTTATGGTCCAGTCTTTTCAGTCACTTAAAAGGTGAACTTGTTTCCTGCTTTCTCTCAGTACATCTTTTTGCAACCAAACGCTTGTTTACGTGTTTCTCTTCTAACGCACTGATCTACGACTATGCAATCGCCTGGAAAAGCAGACTTCATTATTTTTGGTATTTCGTCCCAAAGAAATACCAAAACTAATGGTTCAGTCTAATCACTCAATTTAAAGATGAACTTGTTTCCCGCTTTCTTTCAGTACATCTTTTTGCAAACCAAACGCTTGTTTACGTGTTTCTCGTCTGTCGTACTGATCTACGAGTATGCAATGGCTTGGAAAAGCAGACTTTATTAGTTTTGGACTATCTTACCAAAGAAATATAAAATCTTATGGTCCAGTCTTTTCAGTCACTTAAAAGGTGAACTTGTTTCCCGCTTTCTCTCAGTAGATGTTTTTTATGGCAAATCAAAAGCTTAATAACTTGTTTTTCTTCTTTGCACTGATCTACGACTATGCAATGGCTTGGAAAAGCAGACTTCATTATTTTTGGAATTTCTTAGCAAAGAAATACGAAAACTAATGGTTCAGTCTTATCACTCAATTTAAAGGTGAACTTGTTTCCTGCTTTCTCTCAGTACATCTTTTTGCAACCAAACGCTTGTTTACGTGTTTCTCTTCTATCGCACTGATCTACGACTATGCAATCGCCTGGAAAAGCAGACTTCATTATTTTTGGTATTTCGTCCCAAAGAAATACCAAAACTAATGGTTCAGTCTAATCACTCAATTTAAAGATGAACTTGTTTCCCGCTTTCTTTCAGTACATCTTTTTGCAAACCAAACGCTTGTTTACGTGTTTCTCGTCTGTCGTACTGATCTACGAGTATGCAATGGCTTGGAAAAGCAGACTTCATTATTTGTGGACTTTCTTAGCAAAGAAATATAAAATCTTATGGTCCAGTCTTATCAGTCACTTAAAAGGTGAACTTGTTTCCCGCTTTCTCTCAGTAGATGTTTTTTATGGCAAATCAAAAGCTTAATAACTTGTTTTTCTTCTTTGCACTGATCTACGACTATGCAATGGCTTGGAAAAGCAGACTTCATTATTTTTGGAATTTCTTAGCAAAGAAATACGAAAACTAATGTTTCAGTCTTATCACTCAATTTAAAGGTGAACTTGTTTCCTGCTTTCTCTCAGTACATCTTTTTGCAACCAAACGCTTGTTTACGTGTTTCTCTTCTATCGCACTGATCTACGACTATGCAATCGCCTGGAAAAGCAGACTTCATTATTTTTGGTATTTCGTCCCAAAGAAATACCAAAACTAATGGTTCCGTCTAATCACTCAATTTAAGATGAACTTGTTTCCCGCTTTCTTGCAGTACATCTTTTTGCAAACCAAACGCTTGTTTACGTGTTTCTCGTCTGTCGAACTGATCTACGAGTATGCAATGGCTTGGAAAAGCAGACATCATTATTTTTGGAATTTCTTAGCAAAGAAATACCAAAACTAATGGTTCAGTCTTATCACTCAATTTAAAGGTGAACTTGTTTCCTGCTTTCTCTCAGTACATCTTTTTGCAACCAAACGCTTGTTTACGTGTTTCTCTTCTATCGCATTGCTCTACGACTATGCATTCGCCTGGAAAAGGAGGCATTATTAGTTTTGATATTTTTTACCAAAGAAATATCAAATCTTATGGTCCAGTCTTATCAGTCAATTAAAAGGTGAACTTGTTTCCCGCTTTCTCTCAGTAGATGTTTTTTTATGGAAAATCAAAAGCTCTCTCTCTCAGTACATGTTTTTGAAAACCAAACGCTTGTTTACGTGTTTCTCTTCTATCGCACTGATCTACGACTATGCAATCGCCTGGAAAAGCAGACTTCATTATTTTTGGTATTTCGTCCCAAAGAAATACCAAAACTAATGGTTCAGTCTAATCACTCAATTTAAAGATGAACTTGTTTCCTGCTTTCTTTCAGTACATCTTTTTGCAAACCAAACGCTTGTTTACGTGTTTCTCGTCTGTCGCACTGATCTACGAGTATGCAATGGCTTGGAAAAGCAGACTTCATTATTTTTGGAATTTCTTAGCAAAGAAATTCCAAAACTAATGGTTCAGTCTTATCAGTCAATTAAAAGGTGAACTTGTTTCCCGCTTTCTCTCAGTACATCTTTTTGCAACCAAACGCTTGTTTACGTGTTTCTCTTCTATCGCACTGATCTACGACTATGCAATCGCCTGGAAAAGCAGACTTCATTATTTTTGGTATTTCGTCCCAAAGAAATACCAAAACTAATGGTTCAGTCTAATCACTCAATTTAAAGATGAACTTGTTTCCCGCTTTCTTTCAGTACATCTTTTTGCAAACCAAACGCTTGTTTACGTGTTTCTCGTCTGTCGTACTGACCTACGAGTATGCAATGGCTTGGAAAAGCAGCCTTTATTATTTGTGGAATTTCTTAGCAAAGAAATATCAAATCTTATGGTCCAGTCTTATCAGTCAATTAAAAGGTGAACTTGTTTCCCGCTTTCTCTCAGTAGATGTTTTTTATGGCAAATCAAAAGCTTAATAACTTGTTTTTCTTCTTTGCACTGATCTACGACTATGCAATGGCTTGGAAAAGCAGACTTCATTATTTTTGGAATTTCTTAGCAAAGAAATACGAAAACTAATGGTTCAGTCTTATCACTCAATTTAAAGGTGAACTTGTTTCCTGCTTTCTCTCAGTACATCTTTTTGCAACCAAACGCTTGTTTACGTGTTTCTCTTCTATCGCACTGATCTACGACTATGCAATCGCCTGGAAAAGCAGACTTCATTATTTTTGGTATTTCGTCCCAAAGAAATACCAAAACTAATGGTTCAGTCTAATCACTCAATTTAAAGATGAACTTGTTTCCCGCTTTCTTTCAGTACATCTTTTTGCAAACCAAACGCTTGTTTACGTGTTTCTCGTCTGTCGTACTGATCTACGAGTATGCAATGGCTTGGAAAAGCAGACTTCATTATTTTTGGAATTTCTTAGCAAAGAAATATCAAATCTTATGGTCCAGTCTTATCAGTCAATTAAAAGGTGAACTTGTTTCCCGCTTTCTCTCAGTAGATGTTTTTTATGGCAAATCAAAAGCTTAATAACTTGTTTTTCTTCTTTGCACTGATCTACGACTATGCAATGGCTTGGAAAAGCAGACTTCATTATTTTTGGAATTTCTTAGCAAAGAAATACAAAACAATAATGGTTCAGTCTTATCACTCAATTTAAAGGTGAACTTGTTTCCTGCTTTCTCTCAGTACATCTTTTTGCAACCAAACGCTTGTTTACGTGTTTCTCTTCTATCGCACTGATCTACGACTATGCAATCGCCTGGAAAAGCAGACTTCATTATTTTTGGTATTTCGTCCCAAAGAAATACCAAAACTAATGGTTCAGTCTAATCACTCAATTTAAAGATGAACTTGTTTCCCGCTTTCTTTCAGTACATCTTTTTGCAAACCAAACGCTTGTTTACGTGTTTCTCGTCTGTCGTACTGATCTACGAGTATGCAATGGCTTGGAAAAGCAGACTTCATTATTTTTGGAATTTCTTAGCAAAGAAATACGAAAACTAATGGTTCAGTCTTATCACTCAATTTAAAGGTGAACTTGTTTCCTGCTTTCTCTCAGTACATCTTTTTGCAACCAAACGCTTGTTTACGTGTTTCTCTTCTATCGCACTGATCTACGACTATGCAATCGCCTGGAAAAGCAGACTTCATTATTTTTGGTATTTCGTCCCAAAGAAATACCAAAACTAATGGTTCAGTCTAATCACTCAATTTAAAGATGAACTTGTTTCCCGCTTTCTTTCAGTACATCTTTTTGCAAACCAAACGCTTGTTTACGTGTTTCTCGTCTGTCGTACTGATCTACGAGTATGCAATGGCTTGGAAAAGCAGACTTCATTATTTATGGACTTTCTTAGCAAAGAAATATAAAATCTTATGGTCCAGTCTTATCAGTCACTTAAAAGGTGAACTTGTTTCCCGCTTTCTCTCAGTAGATGTTTTTTATGGCAAATCAAAAGCTTAATAACTTGTTTTTCTTCTTTGCACTGATCTACGACTATGCAATGGCTTGGAAAAGCAGACTTCATTATTTTTGGAATTTCTTAGCAAAGAAATACGAAAACTAATGGTTCAGTCTTATCACTCAATTTAAAGGTGAACTTGTTTCCTGCTTTCTCTCAGTACATCTTTTTGCAACCAAACGCTTGTTTACGTGTTTCTCTTCTATCGCACTGATCTACGACTATGCAATCGCCTGGAAAAGCAGACTTCATTATTTTTGGTATTTCGTCCCAAAGAAATACCAAAACTAATGGTTCAGTCTAATCACTCAATTTAAAGATGAACTTGTTTCCCGCTTTCTTTCAGTACATCTTTTTGCAAACCAAACGCTTGTTTACGTGTTTCTCGTCTGTCGTACTGATCTACGAGTATGCAATGGCTTGGAAAAGCAGACTTTATTAGTTTTATGGACTTTCTTAGCAAAGAAATATAAAATCTTATGGTCCAGTCTTATCAGTCACTTAAAAGGTGAACTTGTTTCCCGCTTTCTCTCAGTAGATGTTTTTTATGGCAAATCAAAAGCTTAATAACTTGTTTTTCTTCTTTGCACTGATCTACGACTATGCAATGGCTTGGAAAAGCAGACTTCATTATTTTTGGAATTTCTTAGCAAAGAAATACGAAAACTAATGGTTCAGTCTTATCACTCAATTTAAAGGTGAACTTGTTTCCTGCTTTCTCTCAGTACATCTTTTTGCAACCAAACGCTTGTTTACGTGTTTCTCTTCTATCGCACTGATCTACGACTATGCAATCGCCTGGAAAAGCAGACTTCATTATTTTTGGTATTTCGTCCCAAAGAAATACCAAAACTAATGGTTCAGTCTAATCACTCAATTTAAAGATGAACTTGTTTCCCGCTTTCTTTCAGTACATCTTTTTGCAAACCAAACGCTTGTTTACGTGTTTCTCGTCTGTCGTACTGATCTACGAGTATGCAATGGCTTGGAAAAGCAGCCTTTATTATTTTTTGAATTTCTTAGCAAAGAAATATCAAATCTTATGGTCCAGGCTTATCAGTCAATTAAAAGGTGAACTTGTTTCCCGCTTTCTCTCAGTAGATGTTTTTTATGGCAAATCAAAAGCTTAATAACTTGTTTTCTTCTTTGCACTGATCTACGACTATGCAATGGCTTGGAAAAGCAGACTTCATTATTTTTGGAATTTCTTAGCAAAGAAATACGAAAACTAATGGTTCAGTCTTATCATCAATTTAAAGGTGAACTTGTTTCCGCTTTCTCTCAGTACATCTTTTTGCAAACCAAACGCTTGTTTACGTGTTTCTCTTCTATCGCACTGATCTACGACTATGCAATCGCCTGGAAAAGCAGACTTCATTATTTTTGGTATTTCGTCCCAAAGAAATACCAAAACTAATGGTTCAGTCTAATCACTCAATTTAAAGATGAACTTGTTTCCCGCTTTCTTTCAGTACATCTTTTTGCAAAAACCAAACGCTTGTTTACGTGTTTCTCGTCTGTCGTACTGATCTACGAGTATGCAATGGCTTGGAAAAGCAGACTTTATTATTTTTGGAATTTCTTAGCAAAGAAATACCAAAACTAATGGTTCAGTCTTATCATCAATTTAAAGGTGAACTTGTTTCCGCTTTCTCTCAGTACATCTTTTGCAACCAAACGCTTGTTTACGTGTTTCTCTTCTATCGCACTGATCTACGACTATGCAATCGCCTGGAAAAGCAGACTTCATAATTTTTGGTATTTCGTCCCAAAGAAATACCAAAACTAATGGTTCAGTCTAATCACTCAATTTAAAGATGAACTTGTTTCCCGCTTTCTTTCAGTACATCTTTTTGCAAACCAAACGCTTGTTTACGTGTTTCTCGTCTGTCGTACTGATCTACGAGTATGCAATGGCTTGGAAAAGCAGACTTCATTATTTATGGACTTTCTTAGCAAAGAAATATAAAATCTTATGGTCCAGTCTTATCAGTCACTTAAAAGGTGAACTTGTTTCCCGCTTTCTCTCAGTAGATGTTTTTTATGGCAAATCAAAAGCTTAATAACTTGTTTTTCTTCTTTGCACTGATCTACGACTATGCAATGGCTTGGAAAAGCAGACTTCATTATTTTTGGAATTTCTTAGCAAAGAAATACGAAAACTAATGGTTCAGTCTTATCACTCAATTTAAGGTGAACTTGTTTCTGCTTTCTCTCAGTACATCTTTTTGCAACCAAACGCTTGTTTACGTGTTTCTCTTCTATCGCACTGATCTACGACTATGCAATCGCCTGGAAAAGCAGACTTCATTATTTTTGGTATTTCGTCCCAAAGAAATACCAAAACTAATGGTTCAGTCTAATCACTCAATTTAAAGATGAACTTGTTTCCCGCTTTCTTTCAGTACATCTTTTTGCAAACCAAACGCTTGTTTACGTGTTTCTCGTCTGTCGTACTGATCTACGAGTATGCAATGGCTTGGAAAAGCAGCCTTTATTATTTTTGGAATTTCTTAGCAAAGAAATATCAAATCTTATGGTCCAGTCTTATCAGTCACTTAAAAAGTGAACTTGTTTCCCGCTTTCTCTCAGTAGATGTTTTTTATGGCAAATCAAAAGCTTAATAACTTGTTTTTCTTCTTTGCACTGATCTACGACTATGCAATGGCTTTGAAAAGCAGACTTCATTATTTTTGGAATTTCTTAGCAAAGAAATACGAAAACTAATGGTTCAGTCTTATCACTCAATTTAAAGGTGAACTTGTTTCCTGCTTTCTCTCAGTACATCTTTTTGCAACCAAACGCTTGTTTACGTGTTTCTCTTCTATCGCACTGATCTACGACTATGCAATCGCCTGGAAAAGGAGACTTCATTATTTTTGGTATTTCGTCCCAAAGAAATACCAAAACTAATGGTTCAGTCTAATCACTCAATTTAAAGATGAACTTGTTTCCCGCTTTCTTTCAGTACATCTTTTTGCAAACCAAACGCTTGTTTACGTGTTTCTCTCTGCTCTGATCTACAGGATCTGGAAAAGGACTTCATTATTTTTGAATTTCGTATCAAAGAAATACCAAAACTAATGGTTCAGTCTTATCACTCAATTTAAAGGTGAACTTGTTTCCTGCTTTCTCTCAGTACATCTTTTTGCAACCAAACGCTTGTTTACGTGTTTCTCTTCTATCGCACTGATCTACGACTAATGCAATCGCGAAAAGCAGACTTCATTATTTTTGGGATTTCGTCCCAAAGAAATACCAAAACTAATGGTTCAGTCTAATCACTCAATTTAAAGATGAACTTGTTTCCCGCTTTCTTTCAGTACATCTTTTTGCAAACCAAACGCTTGTTTACGTGTTTCTCGTCTGTCGTACTGATCTACGAGTATGCAATGGCTTGGAAAAGCAGCCTTTATAATTTCTTACCAAAGAAATATCAAATCTTATGGTCCAGTCTTATCAGTCAATTAAAAGGTGAACTTGTTTCCCGCTTTCTCTCAGTAGATGTTTTTTTTTGGCAAATCAAAAGCTTAATAACTTGTTTTTCTTCTTTGCACTGATCTACGACTATGCAATGACTTGGAAAAGCAGACTTCATTATTTTTGGAATTTCTTAGCAAAGAAATACGAAAACTAATGGTTCAGTCTTATCACTCAATTTAAAGGTGAACTTGTTTCCTGCTTTCTCTCAGTACATCTTTTTGCAACCAAACGCTTGTTTACGTGTTTCTCTTCTATCGCACTGATCTACGACTATGCAATCGCCTGGAAAAGCAGACTTCATTATTTTTGGTATTTCGTCCCAAAGAAATACCAAAACTAATGGTTCAGTCTAATCACTCAATTTAAAGATGAACTTGTTTCCCGCTTTCTTTCAGTACATCTTTTTGCAAACCAAACGCTTGTTTACGTGTTTCTCGTCTGTCGTACTGATCTACGAGTATGCAATGGCTTGGAAAAGCAGCCTTTATAATTTCTTACCAAAGAAATATCAAATCTTATGGTCCAGTCTTATCAGTCAATTAAAAGGTGAACTTGTTTCCCGCTTTCTCTCAGTAGATGTTTTTTATGGCAAATCAAAAGCTTAATAACTTGTTTTTCTTCTTTGCACTGATCTACGACTATGCAATGGCTTGGAAAAGCAGACTTCATTATTTTTGGAATTTCTTAGCAAAGAAATACCAAAACTAATGGTTCAGTCTTATCACTCAATTTAAAGGTGAACTTGTTTCCTGCTTTCTCTCAGTACATCTTTTTGCAACCATACGATTGTTTACGTGTTTCTCTTCTATCGCATTGCTCTACGACTATGTATTCGCCTGGAAAAGAGACTTCATTATTTTTGGTATTTCGTCCCAAAGAAATACCAAAACTAATGGTTCAGTCTAATCACTCAATTTAAAAGATGAACTTGTTTCCGCTTTCTTTCAGTACATCTTTTGCAAACCAAACGCTTGTTTACGTGTTTCTCGTCTGTCGTACTGATCTACGAGTATGCAATGGCTTGGAAAAGCAGCCTTTATTAGTTTTTTAATTTCTTACCAAAGAAATATCAAATCTTATGGTCCAGTCTTATCAGTCAATTAAAAGGTGAACTTGTTTCCCGCTTTCTCTCAGTAGATGTTTTTTATGGAAAATCAAAAGCTTAATAACTTGTTTTTCTTCTTTGCACTGATCTACGACTATGCAATGGCTTGGAAAAGCAGACATCATTATTTTTGGAATTTCTTAGCAAAGAAATACCAAAACTAATGGTTCAGTCTTATCACTCAATTTAAAGGTGAACTTGTTTCCTGCTTTCTCTCAGTACATCTTTTTGCAACCAAACGCTTGTTTACGTGTTTCTCTTCTATCGCATTGCTCTACGACTATGCATTCGCCTGGAAAAGGAGGCATTATTAGTTTTGATATTTTTTACCAAAGAAATATCAAATCTTATGGTCCAGTCTTATCAGTCAATTAAAAGGTGAACTTGTTTCCCGCTTTCTCTCAGTAGATGTTTTTTATGGAAAATCAAAAGCTCTCTCTCTCAGTACATGTTTTTGAAAACCAAACGCTTGTTTACGTGTTTCTCTTCTATCGCACTGATCTACGACTATGCAATCGCCTGGAAAAGCAGACTTCATTATTTTTGGTATTTCGTCCCAAAGAAATACCAAAACTAATGGTTCAGTCTAATCACTCAATTTAAAGATGAACTTGTTTCCCGCTTTCTTGCAGTACATCTTTTTGCAAACCAAACGCTTGTTTACGTGTTTCTCGTCTGTCGTACTGATCTACGAGTATGCAATGGCTTGGAAAAGCAGCCTTTATTAGTTTTTAAATTTCTTACCTAAGAAATATCAAATCTTATGGTCCAGTCTTATCAGTCAATTAAAAGGTGAACTTGTTTCCCGCTTTCTCTCAGTAGATGTTTTTTATGGCAAATCAAAAGCTTAATAACTTGTTTTTCTTCTTTGCACTGATCTACGACTATGCAATGGCTTGGAAAAGCAGACATCATTATTTTTGGAATTTCTTAGCAAAGAAATACCAAAACTAATGGTTCAGTCTTATCACTCAATTTAAAGGTGAACTTGTTTCCTGCTTTCTCTCAGTACATCTTTTTGCAACCAAACGCTTGTTTACGTGTTTCTCTTCTATCGCATTGCTCTACGACTATGCATTCGCCTGGAAAAGGAGGCATTATTAGTTTTGATATTTTTTTTACCAAAGAAATATCAAATCTTATGGTCCAGTCTTATCAGTCAATTAAAAGGTGAACTTGTTTCCCGCTTTCTCTCAGTAGATGTTTTTTATGGAAAATCAAAAGCTCTCTCTCTCAGTACATGTTTTTGAAAACCAAACGCTTGTTTACGTGTTTCTCTTCTATCGCACTGATCTACGAGTATGCAATCGCCTGGAAAAGCAGACTTCATTATTTTTGGTATTTCGTCCCAAAGAAATACCAAAACTAATGGTTCAGTCTAATCACTCAATTTAAAGATGAACTTGTTTCCCGCTTTCCCTCAGTAGATGTTTTTTATGGCAAATCAAAAGCTTAATAACTTGTTTTTCTTCTTTGCACTGATCTACGACTATGCAATGGCTTGGAAAAGCAGACTTCATTAATTTTGGAATTTCTTAGCAAAGAAATACCAAAACTAATGGTTCAGTCTTATCACTCAATTTAAAGGTGAACTTGTTTCCCGCTTTCTCTCAGTTTTACATTTTTTGCAACCAACGATTGTTTCTGTTTTCTTCTTGCATTGCTCTACGACTTTGTAATCGCCTGGAAAAGGAGGCTTTATTAGTTTTGATATTTTTTACCAAAGAAATATCAAAACTCATGGTCCAGTCTTATCAGTCAATTAAAAGGTGAACTTGTTTCCCGCTTTCTCTCAGTAGATGTTTTTTATGGCAAATCAAAAGCTTGATAACTTGTTTATCTTCTATCGCACTGATCTACGACTATGCAATGGCTTGGAAAAGCAGGCTTTATTAGTTTTGGAATTTCTTACCAAAGAAAAAACAAAACATATAGTCCAGTCTTATCAGTCAATTTAAAGGTGAACTTGTTTCCCACGATCTCTCATTAGATGATTTTGCAAATCAAACTATTGTCCCCTTGTTACGTGTTTACGTGTTTCTCTTCGATCGGACTGATCTACGAGTATGCAATCGCTTGGAAACTCAGGCATCATTATTTTTTGGAATTTCTTACCAATGAAAAACCAAAACTTATGGTCCAGTCTTATCAGTCAATTTAAAGTTGACTTGGTTCCCGTTTTCTCTCAGGACATGTTTTTTGAAAACCAAACTTTTGTCTACGTGTTAAATGTGTCTCCTCTATCGTACTGATCTACGACTATGCAATCCCCTGCAAAAGCAGGCTTCATTAGTTTTGATAATTTTTACCAACGATATATCAAATCTTATGGTCCAGTCTTATCAGTCAATTAAAAGGTGAACTTGTTTCCCGCGATCTCTCAGTAGATGCTTTTGCAAACCAAACGCTTGTGTACGTGTTTCTCTTCTAATTGCACTGATCTAGGACTATGTGATCGTTTGGAAAAGCAGACTTCATTATTTTTGGTATTTCTTACCAAAGAAATACCAAAACTAATGGTTCAGTCTTATCACTCAATTTAAAGGTGAACTTGTTTCCCGCTTTCTCTTAGTACATCTTTTTGCAAACCAAACGCTTGTTTACGTGTTTCTCTTCTAATCGCACTGATCTAGGACTATGTGATCGTTTGGAAAAGCAGACTTCATTATTTTTGGAATTTCTTACCAAAAAATACCAAAATTTATGGTCCAGTCTTTGTCAATTTAAAGGTGAACTTGTTTCCCTCTTTCTCTCAGTACATATTTTTGCAAATCAAACTATTGTCCCCTTGTTACTTGTTTACGTGTTTCTCTTCGATCGTACTGATCTACGAGTATGCAATGGCTTGGAAACTCAGGCATCATTATTTTTGGAATTTCTTACCAATGAAAAACCAAAACTTATGGTCCAGTCTTATCAGTCAATTTAAAGTTGACTTGTTTCCCGTTTTCTCTCAGGTGTTTTTGCAAACTAAACTTTTGTCTACGTGTTAAAGTGTGTCTCCTCTATCGTACTGATCTACGACTATGCAATCGCCTGCAAAAGCAGGCTTCATTAGTTTTGATATTTTTTACCAACGATATATCAAATCTTATGGTCCAGTCTTATCGGTCAATTAAAAGGTGAACTTGTTTCCCGCTTTCTCTCAGTAGATGTTTTTTTATGGTAAATCAAAAGCTTGATAACTTGTTTATCTTCTATCGCACTGATCTACGACTATGCAATGGCTTGGAAAAGCAGGCTTCATTATATTTGGAATTTTAAAAGAAAAACAAAACTTATTCCAGTTTATATATTAGGTGAATTTTTTTTTTCAGGAAACAAAAGTTGATAATTGTTTTTTTCGCACTGATTGACTGTGCAATCGCTTGGAAAAGCAGGCTTTATTAGTTTTGGTATTTCTTACCCAATAAATACCAAGACTAACTGACCAGTCTTATCAGTCAATTTAATGGTGAACTTGTTTCCCGGTCTCTCTCAATAGATGTTTCTGCAAACCAAGTTCTTCTGCAAAGGGACTGTTGTGACCATGGTCAGCATTTAATATGTCCTGTGCCTCTGCTAAAGACATAAGAGAACACAGAAAATTGTTGAAAACAGAGAACATGATCTTAAAGCAACAATAATCTCACAAGCCTAATGACTTAATTTTACACTAGTTTTTGAAGGCTAAATACTGATTAGAAATGACTCATATTGATATAATTATTGAATGATTAGGGATTTAATTACAAAGAGGTGGTGCTCAGGAATTGTCTTAGGTTACATATGTAACCCCATTCCTTGTAAATGGGACATTTGCATCATGGTGTTGACGCTATGGACAAATGCAATTTGGATGTCTGAAAACATGTGAGCAGTTAAACTACACTGTATTTTAAGCAGTTAAAATACATTTTGCTGCTTACCTGTGTTTTAGAGGGATTACATGAACCAGCTCACAATCTATCTGAAAAGATACAAAGATTATCTGCTACACACACAGACAAGCTACAGTTGGTTTTCATATACATACAGAAGACAGAGTGACAACTATTATTATTATCCTCTGTGTCAGACAATATAATCCAGTCCAATACCTACGCTGAGTCAAAAACATAAAACAATGTTGACAAATAGATAAAACATACCCTGTTGATTCAGTTCTTGGTTTTAAAGGAAAATGTTGTTTGATCTACCTGGAGAGTTACACAAAACTGTTTATTAAAAACATCATTTTAAACAGTTTAAACACAACAGTGACACACATAAACAATTTTAATTTTAAATGTATATTCTTACAAATACATAACATACAAATGGAAACACGCACTGTTAGGCTGGAAAGACATTTTCCACCATACTACTTCAGTTTCTCTGAACCGTTGTTGAGATGTCACCAAATGATATACAAAACTCTAACATGTAGCCTGTGACACAAGTTTTCAAGCAACCTTTGTTGAATGACTTAGAGGTAAACTGTGAAAAGTGTCTATAAGAGGTGGAAACGCGTTAAACCAAAAACTCTAAAAACATAAAAGAAAACTGATAACATAAACACATACCCAACCCAGTGTGACACAGTCGATGTTAAATAAGATGCTTGAGATTGTTTGGCTAAACGTTGTCCAAAACGAGAGTCATTGTTTCAATTTAAAACAACCCATATTTTAAAACAGGATTATGATGGTTGTATCATTATTTTTATATTTTAAAAATGAAATAGTCTTCGCAAACTCATACAGATTTAACTTAGTAACTGTCTAAAGTGATGAAATATGTATTGTAGAAGTACACAGCATAAAGAGTTTATGTTGTTTTGAATGTAATGTTTAGAACACAAGGAGTCATCAAAAGGTCTGAGGTGTGATGCTGCGAACATCTAGACACAGCGTCTGTACACTCAAACACACACAGGATTTCCTTATCCCACTCCGTGGCAGATGAACATGGGTGTTTAAATTTAAACAGTGCTAAACAATCTGCATATTTAAAACTATGATTATGGTATCAGTATATCTCTTTTTTTAATTTATTCAAAATTAAAATTAGTTTTTGCAACCTTATACAGATTTATCTTCAGGTATATATTCTAAAAGTAAACACTTAAAAAGAAAAA
Organism: Chromobotia macracanthus; assembly: GCA_036877525.1. Taxonomy (NCBI): domain Eukaryota; kingdom Metazoa; phylum Chordata; class Actinopteri; order Cypriniformes; family Botiidae; genus Chromobotia; species Chromobotia macracanthus. Next base: position 14,003,307 of record JAZGTH010000010.1, on the reverse strand, counting down.
TGTAAGATTGTGTACAAGTTTTCTGGTTTCTATTTGGAAAAAGAATTTACATAAGAAGATGTTTTCATGAAAGTCCATTGATGCACCCTAAAAGTTTTTTTGGCTGAACAGATACAGCAAGTGGTTAACACAAAAACCATGTTTATGATAGCATTATCTTTGTTTTTTATATGCATATATAAAATAGGCCACCTTTAATTTAGGATATTGTCAAAAGTCTGTTTAAAACTAAACATTAAATTAAAATGGTTAGAAATAAAAGCTTTGAAATAAAAAGAAGATTATGTACCATTTTCCATTTCTTGTTATAATGTGAAGATTTACCCTAAAGTAGTATAAGATGTATTTATTTGAAAGATTCTTTATCTGAGACATGAAGCGCAGTGGAAGTGGAAGGAGTCTATGGGTGTCAGCACACACATTAAGGACATTCCTTACAGTTAGGAAGGACAAGTTGGAGGCTTGATCAGGAAACTAGAACCAGAAAACTAGATGAAGATGCAGAATACATTCTCCCTAAATACTCTCCAGAACACTCTTCTCCCTAAACCAGAAGAGGCTTTTTATTTTTTTTATTTGTCAAAAATGTCATCCTTGATTATCTAGACATCAAGTGCTAGCATTAGATTATTAACAATCGTATTAAGAACACTCTTCACTCTGGACAGGTATCTTCCCAAACCAGAAGGGGTCAGACAGGATAGGGGCCATGTGCTTTGTTAAAACGTAAAAAATTCTGTTTTAATAGCCTCTACAAACCAATACATGCAGACAGCATCAGAGTTTTTTAACAGGGTTATCACCCCGGACCAGAAGAACAAGTTGGGGCATGTCCTTTAATCAGCTGTCAGAAGGGGTCCGACAGGGGGCCATGTTTTCTTTTAAAACCTTTATTCTGTTTTAACAGGCTCTATAAAGCCGTTACCTTAGGAGGTGATGATAAGCACACTTTTGAACGATACACCCCACAGTCTGCAGTAGACAAGCATGGAATACATATGCTGGGGACGCAGGGGGAACCCAAAGTCTCGGATCACACACTTTAATTTTGTGTCTGAAGTGTAAACACTACAAACAGAACGCAGCTCTTACAACAGTCAACATACACACACACCGTAAACAGTTATTTACCCTTTACAAAACTTTTTCACACATTCAAACCTAATTGCTCACAGTCAACTGTTAGGAGAAAGTCAAAAAATCAGAGCCAGAACCATGTGGTCATAGGGTAGACTAAATCAAATGATCGTAAACACTAATGACATGGACAATCTAGATTGGAAAACAGACAAACTGCAAAATAGGGCAATAAATTCAGAGGGGGGCCAGATCCTCCCCTTGACTGACTGAGCCAGAGTAGAGAGGGGGCATGAGTTAAAAGTACATTTTGCACATAAACATGATTGACGTAAAACTAGACCCAAAATTGGACACCCCTCCCTAAATAGGGTAATAAATTAATTAGGGTTTTTTGATTGACAGTTTGATACAGTTTATTGTAATGACTCATCATGTGAAATCATGCCTATTTATATTCTATGTGCACCACCTAGCTTTTAAAAGGGTGCCTGCAAAACATGTCACCAGTTTTATAGTCTGACTGAAGGCTATGCAGGCAAGACTGAAGTGTGGCAAGGTGACACAGCATCTCATTTCCCCGTCTCTGTAATCCGGGTTACATACATAAACTGAGACTTTTGATGGTATGGGGAATTCTAATGCCCACTAAGCCACACTGAGGGAAGCCCTGGCCCAGATTGTGTTTGAATGCCTTTGATGATGCTACACCCCTAATCGAGCCTAACACCCAGAGGTGACACTTGGTCACAGATCTCATAGGCCAGCGTAAATGGAATTCAAGACGGAGTGAAATAAGCTCTGTTTGGCATTATGAAGTGGATCTTCTGAGGTGAACAGATCCACTTCTACTCAGCTGTACCTCAGCCAAATGGACACCAGCACTTGTGGACTCCAGCACTTTCCATTTCCTGGGTCTCAGCCACTGTTTCGACATGTTATTGATAGAATATTGCATGCCATGGTATGTATACCATTCTAACCCTGGTCTCTGCCTAGAGTAGGTGATAGACAGAAACCTGGAGATCTTGGCTGATGTGCTCCTAGCTCCTTTCAACTACAAGTCCCCAGTATGATTGTATCCTGACACTTATTCTGCGGTAACCTTGGACTCCTCCTAATCTACCGGTAATAACAATCTCTTAAGAACTTCCAATGTATCAAGAAAAAACTATTTATTTGCCAGGCAGGTAAAAACATCAGTTCAAAGAAATAAAAAGTATAATATGAATTAGAATACAAGGAAACAATACATGATCAACAGAATACAAAATGAGGTACAAAGTCTAAATCGTTCCTGGCCAATAAGACACACAGAAGAAGTTGTGTGGGAAGTTCTGGTTACAGAATGCTTCCCCGAGCCTTTTGCCTAGCTGCCTTATATACACAGACAGACACTACAAAGTCCAGGACTTCTGGGAAAGACACACCCATACCAGGGTTGTAGATTATATCCTATGTTTTTAAATCCTTAGTACACTGTATCCAGTAATAATAGAAATTAGACCTTTTTACCCATAACACCATAACCTTAAAAATGATACCAAACATGACAATGGAAATTTAATGATATCACACTGTATGTTGCACATATATGTTCAATGAGCCCCATTGATCTGAGCCTAGAGGGAGGGGGAGAATGAGAGAGAAGGGGGGAGGCAGAGGTGAAATTCGTGGTATCAGTGCCACCTAGGGGGAAGCAAGGGACCATAGCCTGGGAACAAGCAACAACTGGTGTTTTGTTGTTTTACGGTACGTTTCTGTAAACAAACCCAGTGTTTATCTCTAGACCAGCCGCCTTACAGTTCCTCCCCTGGTCCCTTGGGGCAATCTCAGAGCAGTCCTTAAGGGTTGATTGTTAGACATATCTTGGTCTTCATGCAGTACATTATTTGTAGTTGTAACAGCCTTTGCAGACTCTGCATCTTCCGTGTTGGTCGAACTCCACAGGTGTGAACTCTGCAAGTCTCTGTGATTCCACTGGTCAGATTTGTCTCCATCTGGGCCTGCCTATTGTGTCAGTTTAGGCTTGTGTGCTCTGTTCATAGAAGGTGTCTCTTACCATGAAGGGACATTTGTGTCTAGTGGGATCCTCTTCTGGATATTTATCTGACCCATCTTCTGTAACCTCTAATTAAAGGTTTTTGTAGGACAGGTTAGAGCTCCACTGGTGAAGGAACTTCTCTCACTGACATTACCCACCACGTGGGACATCTGAACAGCATCCACAGGACAATGCAATAACAATACACTGATGGACATAAAATTCTTTGGGAGAGGTTGGTGGTGAAGCATTACAAACACAAATAACAACAAAAGATGTTTATGGTTCCAGGTGTAATTGGTAAATAAGGTCACATTTCCTTTCAAGGTCATTACTCCATAAGGTTATCTTATTTGATTACCCAGTTCTTCAAAATTATGCCTATAAAGCATAAAGTGGAATTTAGATATACTTAATCTGTGTATTTCAAAGGAAGAGAGGCAAAAATCTATTTAACTGGAACATTTACCAGTGGTATACATCATTAGAGCATATAATAATAATAGTGAATACAATTCTGTTTAATATGATATATTTATATACTGTATATATTCTAATATTCATAGTATTAATTCAGAACATTTGTAAGGCAAGTTAACTATGCAGGTCTAAGATTTCAGTGAAGTAACTTAGAACATGGAGAACTTACACAGATTCTGAATTTCTTATTTAGCAATAATTAACAGATTCTGTGATTATGTTTAGGTTGTCACATTCAATGGTCTGAGTCTGACTGATAAACACATGGTTAATTGACAGAAGTGCTTGCACTTCAGATCTAACCAGTTGCATTGTCATTAGACGTGCTGGAAACCAGGGGCCCTCTGTTTTGCAGTCATTCCAATGATTTCATTCTACTTTGCGGAAAGAGTTTGTAAGTAGAGATTTTAATTCCATGTTTTCTATGCAATCAAAACCTAACTCATTGATTGTGACTATAGCCATGCATATATCCTATGTACACTGCAATGTTCCACATAAATCAACAGAATATTGTACATATAAGTTAACGTTGTGTCCTATGTGTGAGAGGCTAGGTGATTTTGCCTCTGCATGTATCACAGACTCAAAATTCCTAGTAATGTAGTACTTCTTTGTATCTAGGTCGTTAATCATACATGTGTAGTGTTATGAGTCTGGATACCTTTTGAGGTTTATACCAGGTTATAATGTTGTGGTGGTGAAAATGTGTGTACTATATGTTTATGTCTTAGAGATGGGTGGATTCTAGCCTATAACAATTAGTGTTGCATAATTTAGTTCCGGTGCAACACTGGAAGGCCATGTGGCTACTTCTATGCTGATACATTGTTGTGAGATGTGAATGGCCTTTTGAAGTAACATCACACCAATCTCTTGCATTTCAGATTCTGTGTCTATAGTTGGGACCAGACACCTCTCTGGTATTTTTTTGGTTCCCAAAAAAGGAGAAAGGGGAGATGTTAGGATAACGGACAGAAATAAACCTTTACTTTCTTAACCTTTGGAGGTCTTGCCCATGTAGCTTAGAAATGCATATAATGCATCACATTTCATCATCTGAGGCCTGTTTGGCCATTATACTATAATGTATATTATAATGTGATTATAATATAAACTATATTATTTTAACAATAATATAAATTAAATAATGTTATTACTGGTCTCTTAAAGGCTTCTAGAAGGATATTTGTAATTGTGCAAGATTGAGAACAGCTTCCTGTAATTTGGCTCTGCAGCAGCAACACCAGTGTGTGCACTGTCTGCACAACAAGCCAGACTGAAAATCAGCAGTGGACTCTGCTGCTGTCAGCATCCAATAAACCGCAAGCATCTGCTGTGTGCAGTGTTCAAATCTCTGCTCAACTGAAGAAACCTTGTGACAATATGGAATTGGGTGCAATTTTCACTAGGTGTTCTTAAGTTACTCTGTTTGAATATGAAAAGGTTTTCAAGAATTGGACAGACTGTCATGAGGCACACATTTTTTTAGATTTTTAAAAACCTAAACTTTCAGCCTATGTAAATGCATATAGCAGTGTAGAAACACTTTACTAGCTTCCACTGAATCACACAAACAAGACTTCTACATCCCTAAAGTGAATTCAGGACTAAACCATAAACTCTATTTTATGGCTTCGACAATCTCTAGACGACTGGACTAAATTGTTTCTTGACAATTTCCACAGTCTCATAGAGAAAGGACCAAGTCTAGAAATTTTAAAACAGTTCTGAATACACTGTACTATATATGCCTTAATTAGCACTGATTTTTAGGAAAATAATGATAAAACCATGGTTCTCCAACCATGATTGTTCAAACAATTAATACTTGCTCAGAATGAATTAATTCTCTTTAAATATTGCACATTGTTGTGACGACATACAATCATGAAGGGAGTTTATTTTAATTTAAGTCTTTAATTTTTACCCTTAACTGAGTACCAGAATAAGATTTGGATAATGTTACTCCAATTTTGATTTCTTCTTTTGTTGCGTTGGCAAACAAAGAGATTTTAGATTTGCTGAGCAAAGAAATGTGTTCCTCATCTACACTGCTGTCATATCCCTGATAATGTGGTTTAATCTAATTCTCAAGCCCCACCGGATTTCTATGGTCTCCAGTCTAACAGTGGGTATTCCGACCCATTCTATAAATGTGTCTATATAAGGTGCATCTTAGCTTTCCCTCAACATTTTTATAAGGCAAATAAGAATTCACTTACCACAACAGTTCTTAAGAACTTCCAATGTATCAAGAAAAAGGGGCAGGCATAGGTGAAAAATGGAGCAAGGAACCATAGCCTGGGAACAAGCATCAACTGGTGTTTTGTTGTTTTATGGTACATTTCTGTAAACAAACCCTGTGTTTATCTCTAGACCAGCTGCCTTACACTGTCATGTTCACAAACCCATGCTCATGGGGCTGGACCACACTTGCCCTCTGCTGCTATATTTAGGCAGAATTAGACTTATGAGCAGCAGCACCTGATTCCGCAGATGCTGTGCTTAACAGCCATTGGGATGTATAGGGCAGGAGTTTTTATGCTGCCAAATAATCTGAGATTCATAATACCTCTGAGAGGTTACTTGAATCTGGATGCAGAGGCATTACTCCAGTCAAACTTAGGCTGAGCTATTACAGTGATGGGGTAAATCTCTGGAGGGTCTGGGGGGAGTCTGGCCCAAGATGTTGTCATTTGCACATAGCCCCTCTTGAGGCTGGACCCCAATGAAATGCTGCTTGTGTCAGGTGGTGTTTCCCACAGCCTTCAAAAAAATTATGGTCCTCAGTTACAATTTCTTCTTAGCTTCTGTAAGGGTGGTTTCACTACAGTGGGTCAAGCTGTAGGAATGCCGGAATGAGTAGAAAAGTGTTAACAGCAAGATGGTATAGAACTGTGTGTTTTCTGTCAGTTTCCACCCTTCTGCTACTTATACCAACGACGGAAATAAGCTCAGTATGATAGATAAATGTAGGAGAGCGTTGCTATAATGTCTATATTGTATTGCAATAGGTAGCTTTAATTATTAACAATGAATCTAAACTAGTTGGTACACAATTTATAGGTTTATTAACATTACTGCCTGAAGTTATACATAAAATGGATACAATGAAGATGCATATAATGGTAAATGACATATACAGTACACAACTTTAAACAGTGTATGTGGAGAATATTACCTTGCAGACAAAGAACATAAGAAAGAAAGATTACAAAAGAGAGGGCTGGAAGTTGGGCCTAGAGCTCAGAAGAAGAAGAGCATAAAGTAAGTACAGAATCACAGAGCAGAACCCAAGGAAAAACACTCAGAGAAAAGAAGAGCACATAGAAGAGGAGTGCAAGAGGAAAAGAGCACCACAGAAAAGACCCAGGAAAAAAGTTAAATTCCCCTTTTATCCTTTCCTTGACCATGTGGCTGAAACCAACCTAAGACAACCAAAGTGACCAATCAGAAGACCATTTTTAACCCCCACTGTACTCAACAAATGTTAGACCCCCTGCATGCAACACAAACATTTCAGCCAATTGCCTTTGTTCTCTATCAGCTTATCTGTGGGCTCAGGAATGTAAAAGGTCCCTTTAAGCAAGGAGATGGGCTTTGGGGCACAGCAATAAATTCCATTTAAAATGCAACCCTACAAACCCCCCTTGGCACCTTGGGCCACACCTATGTAGCTTATGGTGACACAGTCCATAAGAATTTGCTTCTGTGCAGATGTCATCTTCGGACTTCTGGTCCAGATTTGTTGCGGCAATCTTGAAGATCCTTCTCCTTTCAGTCCTGAGTGAGAGGGCTTCATTGAATGGTGTTACACCTTTTGTTGATATGCAAACTTTCATCAAATGCTCCACACCTCCAAAAGAACAGGTACTGAAGAGGGAGTAGACTTTTTTCCTCTTTGGGGCAAGACCCAGAATGTGAGGCAACAAGAATTCTGTGATTCAAGCATATTGCACAACAAACAGCAAAAGCATACACATGGCATTTGTCATTGTTTGATGTGATCAGATTAAACTGGTCTTTGGCTTTAAGCTCTTATCCAATAATTCAGAAGATGGTCAAGATGAGAATAAAATAAAACTTCGAAATCTCTTACATCATTTTCTGAAACAACTAAATACATTGCATTTTAACAAAACTTAACAAATGTTGGTTTTAACACCCCCCTTGTCAGTAAGAGCAATAAGAGCAAAATATTCAGTGTAATCAAATACAAAAGATTCAATGAGATGGATATCCAAGAACAATCATTGTTGTTAAAGCAATGGACAAAATAAGGAAAAAATAGCAAACTTCATTTAAATGATTCAAACAAAGAGCAAATAATGTAAATAAATTTCAGCAAAATTGTACATAGAATATAACCCCTAGCTGATAAAGATGATTGTTAAATACATCAAATATTTTCAACAGAAATAACAAAACAAATGTTTAACATCAGACAGTATGGCACAATAATTCTTTTTGTGCAGTGAGGCGATTGGTGTGATATGTGGCTGCATTTTAGCTGTGGCTATGGGTGAATGTGGCCATGCTCCAAACAAAGGTGAGTAAATGCTCCAAACAGTTGTGATGTAAATTTAGTCCTGTTGTTGCAACAGGGAGCCACTATAGTAATATGAGTGTGGGGTTGTGATCTGGCTCAAGATACTTTCACACCAGTGTTTTATATTTCGGAAGCATGGTAAAGTGCTACTGAATCCTGTTTTGAGAAAATCATTTTCATTATTAATGCAATTATGTAACATACTGTAGCCACATGGCATTTTTGTTCTCCTCTGTAGGGTCTGACTACAGCTATACAGAAAATAGCAGAGTGTACCACTTAGAAGACAAATGTTCAACATAGTAACAGATACAGCCTGAAATTGATCATTTCAAGAGAAACATAGCTATTCCTATGAACACAAGACAACTGGTCTAGAATGCATATAGCTTCCACAACCTTTCACCTTAAGGGTTTCATATAACACTTACAGCAGAAACGGTTACATGTCTTAAGAAATATACTATTAGTCTATGTGTACATGTAGTAACACAAACAACTATCATTCTGTGTGTTCTATGGAAACAACAATGTATTTAACACCATTACACATTAGAAAATGAAAACTTTTTACAATCTTTGTAAAAAGCATGTTTAAAACTCACTGCTATCAGGCTGCTAAACTACTAGCAAGTGAAGTTAATAACTGAAGGCCTTGCATGAACAATGCAGTTGACTCAGTCAGAGTTTTACTTGCAAGTAAGTTCTGGTTATGTACAAACTGCTGACCTTTTCCCCTAGAAAGTGATTCCCTACATATCATGAAATAAGGTGGAGGTCTACCCCTGCCCAGTGACCAGCATGTATCCACTGTATGGCCTAATTTACAACAGGAACTACAAAGCCTGTTCACTTTGCCACCAGGTTGTTTGTTAAGTTCTACTGACTCTCTAATGCTTCATTTACATCATGGGCTTCTGTGCCATCATGGTGCTGTATCACCTTTATGACTGAAAGAAGGAAGACTTTTCTGAGTTCTGGTGCATGCGTTCTCTAAAATAACAGTAGCAGCATTTTTGGTCTCACTGCTTTTGAGCATTTGTGGAGACACAATCTCTTGTACAGACTTCTTTGTTTTTAGCTCTGAAATTATGTCCTCATACCTTTTGCACTTTTCAGCCAGGGCTAACTGTGATTGAAGATCTTGAATCCTTGCCTCTAACGTTTGTGCTTTAGCATTTTTGGCACTAAGTTTCTCATCCAGATTTGACAAAACCTGTCCAGTTACCCTCCATAGCTGCATGCAGTACATGTAATTCAAAGCTACAATTGTTTCACCATGTTTTAATTTCCTTTGTTTTCTACCAACTGTGCTCCACCATGTGAGCAATTCTTCTGCTGTAGAATCATTGTTAATACCTTCTCTTTTAAGTTTACAAACTGTAGGTCCAACTTTCTCACTCCATAATGCAAACAATATTTCATGACTGGTTTTATTCCCTTCCATCCCTGAGGAGATAATCTGAATATGTTCGGATTGTACAGAAATGGTACTATTTAAGATAATTAAGATCCTTCTACTTTCTGTTTCATACAGTTTATGCAAATGGAGACTCTTCCTACCATGCCATGAAGCAATGAAAACAGACTTACCCACACTGTGGTCAGAAGGCCTTTAGTCCATTCACAGGATTAACTGTGAAAAAGTGCTCATTCTAATGACAGATTAAAGTAAATTTCAGAAAGCTCACTGCAAGGGATCCCAGGTTTCGTCACCAAACTTTAAGGGTGGTTTCATTACAGTGGTTCAAGCTGTAGGAATGCCGAAATGACTAGAAAAGTGTTAACAGCAAGATGGTATAAAACCCATGTGTATTTTCTGTCAGTTTACACACTGGACCCCAAGGAAATACTGCTGGTGGCAGGTGATCTTTCTCACAGCCTTCAAAGAAATAATGGTCCCCAGATAGGATTTCTTCTTAGCTTCATAGTATGTGAGGCCTACATGTACCTGCCCCACTGGCCTTTTGTTGTTTCATTTAGGCAGAACTAGACTCATGAGCAGCGGAAGACGTTGGAGGACTTTGACGCTGCAGATAGCAATAGATATATATACAAACAGCAGAAACAGATTCTCTGTAATCTCTGTTGCTTTCTCAATGGGTTAATAATAAAATACCTGTATGATTTCAAGCCCTGTTGTCCACAACAACATTCCAAGCTCCCAAACTCACAATGTCTACCCAATGAAATATTCTAAAGCTTAGAATAACTAGACATATGTAGGTGCCCCTTAGCTGCACATTCAGGGTGTGGAAGAAGGAAGAATGTGACAAACAGAATTGCTGATTAGAGGCAGTAGAGTCCAACATTCACTGGGAACGATCTTGACCTACTGCTGGGAATGTGAACACTGCTCTTGCACTAGCTGCATTAAAACCAGACAGGACACATAAGCAGGCACTGTACCCCAAACAGTGGGGAACTGGGTATTTCAAAGGGAATTTTGTGCAGGTTCTTGCGTACGCATGGTTTTATAAATCTGAAAACTTTTACAAACCTTTGTGCGTACGTACACTTTTAGGATGAAATCTACACAAAATTTTATACATGAGGCCCCAGGTCTTTGGTCCCTCAAAAAGTTTGAGGCATAGCAGTGGCTAGTCTAGGCTCCATGTTTGCTTATTCAATGTATTGTACTTTGTGGATTTGGAGAAGGCTTATGACGATGTCCCCATGGTGTGTGGGGGGTCAGATTTCATTTCATTAGATTTCATCCTAAAAGTGTACTTATGCACAAAGGTTTGTAAATGTTTTCAGATTTATAAATGCTTGAGACATCACATTGAGACATCACATTGCTATTCAGACCTCAAAGAATTATTTTTTTGTTTGTTTTTAATCCTTGTGTTTTGTGGATAATTTGGTGCTTGTGTGTTTGTAGGGGTAATATACAGAATATACTGTTGGGGACGCTGTGGGGAAGATTAATAGAGAGTAAGAAAAATAGAGAGTGAGTGCAGTTAACTGACTTACCGCGTCAATAACAAAACATTTTTAAATAAAATATCTTCCAGTTTCCTTCCAATTCTATCTTTTAAATATAATGATGTTTGTCACAATATTGGGAAGAGCACGAGAAGTGTTATCATTAGGCACGACAACGGCACATTTGTGACGACAATGACTTACACCAAGAAAAAAAAAATCGAGCCACATCACAACAGCTGCTTCTGCGATTTTGGCCTTAAACAGGGCACATTTTACCCTCCATGTATAATATATAAAATAAGCTCTTAGTATTATTATTAATACACTGTGGACTTGAGAGGGACTATACAATATTTTTTTATCGTACTGTTTATACCTACAAGCCGTAGGTAAATAAACTACGTATTAAATAGGTGACTACATATTGATTCCTTGATTTGGTTCTTATACTGTTATGCTATTTGTATATATGGTAAAATTATCCATGCAGTGCTCTAATTTTTACCTAATTTAGAGCGCCCATGGTACGCTCTAAATTACCTACATAAATCAGATCAATCAAAAATGAAATGATTGTCCTGTACAGCTCAGATGGATAAAACACAGAAATCACTTGAGGAATGCTTGCCATCATCATATTTCTTTGTGTAATACATTGCGCTACAAGACAGAAGTCTCACTCTTTGCATTACAGAACGTAATGTTCGCCTACCTGCGCTCATTCGTAGTCTATTTGTTCTTTTCATATGGTGCACTGCTCAGCAAGACAGAAAAGCCTTCAAATACCTGTTCTTACTGAATTGGTTACCTTCCTGTACTATATATGAAGAGCACTGAAATCTGAAAGACACTGAACTGAGGTAGAGACATGGCTGATGTAATGCTCTAAAAGGATTTGTGATTTCTTTAATACTGTTGCCATGGTAATATGTTAAACCTGAAAACCACATTCAGATGTATTTGAGGCACTTAACATGCTTGAAATGGCATGAAATTTAGCAAATACATCATAGTGGTCAGCCATTAGATGTGGGCAAAAGCTAGCGCCCACGTTTGACGGTGGACAGTGGAGCAGTGGGCAGCACACTGCTGTGCCCAAGAAAGTGTGCCCACTTTCTTAAACTAGTGCAATATAATAAAGATACAAGTGATTAACTTGTGTTAATCTGAGCTTTTGTCCCAAAAAGATGCTTCAGTGTCATCAATTCCATCAGAGCGTTACTTTACATATGTAACGGTTGTTGTCTTTAATGCTGCTTCCTCACATATGCCACAACCGCCACGAACTCCAATTAGATGACACACAAGACTCTGGTTGTCTTTTTCTTTTCTTTTATTCTCCGCAGCAATTATGTCTGAGGGATACATTCAAATAACCAATCAGACAAATGAAAAACACTGCAGACATAAAATGGCTGACACTGCTGCAGTGGTCCCTGCTGAACTCATAAAACTTAACATTTCTACATTAACAGAATGACAAAAATAATTTTATCAGACATATAAACCCCATCCAATTCATTGCTGTTAATACAACCACTACAAACATTTACACTTGAAAAACTCATATAAAACACCTCTACCACGTTTACACCATAGACAGACAAGAGAAGAGACACACGCTTACCTGCAGCAGTGTCAGCTATTTTCTGCTGAACTACGGTAGGCGCGCAAGGACAAAATCGATGTCTGCAATGTATTGACCACTAAGGGGCGCCAAAAACACCATTTGATTTAACATACCGTCTAATTACATGTAATTTAACACCATGTATTTAATTAAAATAAATGCTCTTTTTAACTCTGTTACACATACAAGCGAATATTCGTACTAGATTTGTTCGTTTTATACCATGACTGCTAAACGAGAGAGAAATCACCTGCAAACGAATGTTTTAACTTTCAAACAACTACATTGGAAGACGTCCTCTAAGTAGTTACTTTCTGTTTTTATATTCTACTGATTACAAAGGTTGTAATAGGCTTAATTGCAGGCTTAGTTTCAGTCTTATCATTCAATCAAAGGGTGAACTTGCTTCCCGCTCTCTCTCTCTTTCTCAGTAGATGGCATTGCAAACCAATCGCTTATGTTTACGTGTTTCTTTTCTATCGCATGAATCTACGACTATGCAATCACTGGAAGAAGCAGGTTTAATTAGTTTTGGTATTTCTTACAAGTTGTTCATACATTGCACTACAGTCATTTCACGTGCAACATGCTTGCGATCACTAAAGTCGTGTTTCCTTAATAGCACTGCTCAACAACACTGAAATCACATACAAACTTATTTTTCGCTAGATTTAACTTCCATACTTTACATTAAATAACAGCCTTAACTTTACCTACAAGCTCTTATTCGTAGTAGATATTTTTCTTGGTACACGTTGCATTACTCAACAAGACAAAAATCACTGTTGTTACTAAATTTGGGGGTGGGCTCATATCGTTTGGCTGAGTAAGCAGCAACAAATTGTGATATTTCAACTTCATAGCCACGCCCTAGCAACCAGTTACAGTACCATAGTAACCACCCCATTGACTTCCATTTAAAAAGGTGAGAGGCATCAGAACATCGTAGAGACAAGTAGGTGGCCTCTTTTGGCTCAGACTGCCAAGTAGTCTTTAATTATTATCATGGAAACTGTTCAGCCATGCCCTAGCAACCATTTAGAACACCCTAGCAACCAACATGAATTAGCTCAGAACCAGAACATCATCAAGACATGGGAGTTGGCTCTTTTGATTCACACTCTTGGTTTTACCTTGTAAACTGTCTAGCAAAACACTAGCAACAATTTACTTTACCATAGCAACCATATAATGAAATGAATAAGCCATATTGAATGAATAAGCATATATTACAATATTGTAGAGACACGTGGATGGGTTTATTTGACTCGGGCTGTTGGTGGGCTTTAGGTATTGCCCTGGCAACTTGCTGACCACACCCTAGCAACCAATCAGATCACCCTAGCAACCTCTAGCACCTTAGCATGATGTTAGTCACCTTAGCAAGTGCTGGTCAAGAGACCCTGATGACTTTAGCACAAATTAATCTCTTTTCCTTTCCTGCCAATTTTACTTTCAAAACAAGATCAGCAACACATCTAACATAACTTGGGGAAACCTCACTTCTGATAAATCCCACATGCAACCCCTCACTGGTCAACAATTATAGACCAGTATCACTCACATTACTTTTAAAGGTTATTGAAAGTATCATCTCAGTATGTCTGTTTTTCATTTCCACAGGGTCAGTGTAGTCAGCAAGATCTGGATGTAGTCACCATCATATCCAGGTAGATATGAAAGGGGAGATGACAGCCAGACAGTTCGCGCTACAGATTACAAGCGCTGATGCCATGTCTGGCTTAATATGATATCTGTCATCAATCATGTTATTGGACTAAATGTCTCATAGTTTCAGAAATAGTATATACCATTTTAATAGGTTATCTGGAGACATTATCTTTTCCTATACTGTTGAGGTAATTATGTAATTATTTTGGATGTAATGACAGGTATCTGATACATGTTCATTTCTTGAATTTCTCTTTGTAGGTAAAGCTGCTTTGCAACAATACAACACTGTGAAAAGTGGACAAATTAATCTGAATTGAACTGAATTGGTCATTTCTGTGTCACTCTCTTCTCAGGAGTAGGCTCCCTGTATATAAAGTATTTTTATATTACAATGCTTTCTCAGACCAGAAATAGTCTAGAGGTTTATACAGCAGTACACTTCAGGTATGTTAGTAATTTCGGCGTTCCTTGAATCTGCGTGAAGGTGAGGGGTTGTTCATAGAAATGTGGAGTTGGTTAATAGTTGTGTAGGGTTTAATTTTAAATGGCATTTATTGCTGTGCTCCAAGGCCCATCTCCTTGCTTAAAGGGACCTTTTGCATTCCTGAGCCCACAGATGAGCTGATAGAGAACAAAGGCTATTGGCTGAAATGTTTGTGTTCCATGCAGGGGGTCTAACTTTTGTTGAGTACAGTGGGGGTTAAACATGGTCTTCTGATTGGTCACTTTGGTTGTCTTATGTTGGTTTCTGTCACATGGTCAAGGAAAGGATAAAAAGGGAATTTAAGATATGCTCTGCCTCTTTTTTCCTGGGTCTTTTCTGTGGTGCTCTTTTCCTCTTGCACTCCTTTTCTCTGTGCTCTTCTTTTCTCTGAGTGTTTTTCCTTGAGTTCTGCTCTAGGTAATATTCTCCACATACACTGTTTAAAGTTGTGTACTGTATATGTCATTTACCATTATATGCATCTTCATTGTATCCATTTTATGTATAACTTCAGGCAGTAATGTTAATAAAACCTATTGTGTACTACTTTTGATTTATAGTTAATAATTAAAACTACCTATTGCAATACAATATAGACATTATAGCAACGCTCTTTCACATTTATCTATCATAACTGCGCTTATTTCCGTCGTTGGTATAAGTAGCAGAAGGGTGGAAACTGACAGAAAATACACAGTTTTATACCATCTTGCTGTTAACACTGTTCTAGTCATTTTGGCATTCCTACAGCTTGAACCACTGTAGTGAAACCACCCTTACAGTAGAGTAGCATTGCTAGTATTATGTTTGCTCTCAGTTCAGGAGTTCACTAAAATTTTATGTGGTAGACCACTACAGGCTGCTTTGGTAGTTTGACAGCATTGGGGTCTCTGGGGGCACTCAGCTCAAGATGTAGTATATGGCACAAGAAGTATATGGCACTCATAATACACTCACCAACAACTTTTCAGCCACAATGGCAATATACTTACAGTGTGTGTGTTCACTCCTCACCAGTGATGTGACAAATATGTCACTTTCACTTTCAATATAGGTCTTGAACAGGATGCATTCAGGCTCCCTGTGTGTATCTAATATATAATAAGATCTTATAAGACTAACTCCAGGGCAGCTCTTAGGTCAGGAGTAGTCAGCAGGATTGTCCAACACTGACATATTGCATAGCCACTTTCAAAGTAGTCTGCAGGTATATTTATGTCTAAACTATAGATAACTAAATGACTTCATTACGCTGAAAAGTTTGCATATAAGTTTACATGTAAATTTACATAATTTCTATACATACGTATATATCAGCAATTTAACATCAGTCCATCTTGGTGTTTTTATCCAATGGTTAACAGTTACAGTAGTGCTTGGCTTTTTAAGCCATAGGGCATTGCAGTAGTCCAGCCTTAATATTACAATGCTTGGACTAGGAGTTGCGTTGCATGCTCCAAGTTGAACTGTGAGGTAATGATGGATTGGCCAGAATTATCGTTTTACTGAGATTCGTTATCGTTTAACTGATGTTGTTTCCTTCATCCAGGCTGAGATGTCTAAAAGGCAAGCAGGTCTACTGCACTAGGTCTAGTGAGGCTGCTTAGTTAAGTAAAAAGGATTTTTACCCCAAACTATCCTGGTAGATATCCTGGTAGATATCTGTGGGAAAGGCTGCATCTATATGCCATTCCTCCGAATCTATGCTTCTGGGAATTCTAGCAAGTGTTTGCCAGAACTGGGTTGCCTGTTGTTGGTTGTGCCACTTTGGCTTACCCAAATATAGTTAGGGCATCTACAACCTCTTTCTGTAGATCCTCACATTTTGGATTTTGCCCCTGGCTTTAAAAGGCCTTTTTGCATCCTACACCGGATTATATTCCTAAAGTGCTGTCAACTGCCTGCCATCCAGCCATACTTTAAGTTGCTTGAGTAGTAAGGCTGCATTTGTTGGGTCCAGACAGAGCTTTGAGGATCTGTGTATACCATTTAAGACAGTGGTGTAACAGCCCTCAGGCTGTAAAGTTTCAGCATCATCAAGCCACTTTCTAGGGATGCACCTGTAAGTAATGTTTATGCCTCTCCTCACAGTTTAGACTTGAACCCCAGGTCCTCCTGGGCTGTCTATAAAACACAGAAAACAAAATTGTCAAACATTTACACGAAATCAACACGGAAAACAGAATACGTGATATTATTGCTAATTTTAGTTGTTTATTATGAAATGTATATTAATAAAACTAAATAGGGATACTAGGTTTGTAGTTGGTTTATGAATAGAGTTGATTGAACTGATGAAAACTACTACACATTTGGACCATTTGAATAAACGGACAATGATAAATGGATGATCAAAAATACCTGCCATTATGGCGAAAGAGAGGGTAAGATGAGACGGGAATGTATTCAGACCTACTAAAACAGTATGTACTTCTGAGACTATGCAAAATTTTGTCAATTAACATGATAAAAGATAGGTATCATATAAAGCAAGATGTGTCACTACAGCTAACATGGAGATAGAAAGAAGGTAACATTTTATGGGACAGGTATTATAAAGGATTTACAATAACACCATAAAATACCAGAACATTACATAATGAAAGAGAATAGGAGACAAAGAAATAGCAAAAGAATTATAGATTTATAATTATATATTGATTTAAAAACTGTCAAGTCTGATTTTGTGACAATATGTCAAGCATGTTGAATGTTACAAACAGAGATGGCGACAGAAGCATAATGTTACTAATTACAGATATAACATCACACTACTGTGACTAGGCAGGGAACAAAAGTATACAATCTAATTAGGTTAGAGGTTGGTAAGTAGATAATAGGAAGTTTAATAAAGAAGTCCATCTGTCCATTCCCACTGATCTGTCTCAGAGTTGTCCCATCCTGTTTCCCCACCATCTGGTGTAGATAAAGTCCACATCCAGCTGTCTACAGGACCTGGGGTAAATGAAAGACAGACTTAGTGAGGAGTAAGTACATCTGTTCTTATTGGAAGTGAAGAGATGGGTCTTTAATCTAGATTTAAAGTGACAGCGTATCTGCGTCCTAGACAATACTGGAAAGATTGCTCCAAAGTTTGTGTGTACCACAAGCGCTTGATTTTGAAATTCTGGGTATTACCAACTGGCCAGTTGATAATGTTAACAACATGAACCCCTTGCAAATGCTTTATATAACTATAATATTAGTTCCCTTTTGAATGAACTCAACACTGCGTCTGGTTTGACGCTATTGGGAACGCCTTTGGTATGACCAGTGTCTGAATCTCAAGTCTAATCATGCTAATGTAATTGGCCTACGGCAGTGCCTGATGTGCATCAGATGTACTCGCGAGTATATTAGGGCACCTGTAGAGCGTCATCAGCTTTTCTGTCTTCAGGAGCCACTTTTGGATGTTGGTCTCATGTCGAAGCGCCAATAGACCTAGCTGCAAATAACTTCAGAAAGTGCGTGCCTTTGTGTCAGGGATTTTTGACACCAGAGGACACACAGATTTTGTGTTGTTTGCCGGGGTGAAGAACAGGCTCTCGAGGGAGCTGTGGCACACATTGTGAGGGCTTTTCGCTGGAGAAGCTTTGCTCTTGTCTGGCTGTCTGCCTGGTTGAGGCATCTTGCCATTGCTGAGGCTTGTCGTGTTCTCTGTTGAATATCATCCTGCTGCCAGCAAGCAAATAGACGCAGGATGTGGCTGGGAGGCGAGATTGTGGGTGAGCTTTCCCAGCCTGCCTGCCCCACATATATGGAGTTTTTGCCCGTTCATGTTTTGCAGGTGTGAGAAGCCGGCAATCACTTGTGACTGGCTTGATGAGGAATTTTTGAATCGGTTATAACTAAGCTCCTGTGGGCCTGCCCTTTCTCCATTTCACACTGAGGCGGAGAGATTTTGGATGGAGCTGTATCTCTCTCTTTTCTAATTGCATTCATGGACGATTTGCACAAATGGCTAGGGAATGAAAGAGCATGGGCATGCAGGACACCTTGCTCTGACGAGACGCTTGCAGGCGATCTCTCAATGGGCAGGGCTTTGTCCCCAAGGACTCCAAGGAATCACAGTGTCGGCACGTGTAGATCATAGCACAGCAAAAATATCCAATAGTCCAAAAAGTAATCCAAGCGCAGGGGAAAGAGGAAAAGAATATTGTGAAAGAGAAAGAATATTCTGAGATAATGTCGTTTTGCAGTGCATTTTATGCTGCTGGATAACCCATAAGACTTCAGAAGACTGATGTTGAGTGAACTGCTCTCAAAAGGGAATGCTTGACGTGGCTTAATGTTCTAAAGCAACAACCTGGAAAAACAAATTAAATGAGTTGCTGTCATTTTGGGTCTATACCTAGTACATAGTATGCTTTATTAATGAAGTGTATACTTTTTTTGCTTTTTATATCATTGTCTTAATGCATTAAGGCATGTTAAGCATTTTCTGTATAACAGCCTTCTATGGGAAGAACGCTTAACATGCAATTAAACAAGATGCATTCATATTATCTGCTTGCCTGTACATACGTTCTGCTCTAAACGCTCTGTGTGAAAACACGGGAGGCGCGTGCTGTTATGTAGGCTATTTCCCCTCCAGAACAACATTAACAGAGCACCATACGTAGTGTTTAAAATACGTATACGTAGTAAAAATATGTGTAAAAAGGGGAATAATATTAAGGTTTGTTCCCAATTAAAGCATTCTCCACCACAGATGTCATCGCTTCTCTGCTTTAACAGTTCTGACTGGAAATGTTTTAAATAAACATTTAATTTGCAAATTGTTACAAGACCAAGTTATGAATTAATTTAACGGAAATTCAATTATGTGCCTGTGAAGTTGCAGTTATGTTGCCAGTAAGTTGTGTCATTACCAAAATAATCATATTACGTAACTGGACCATGTTTAGTTACCTTGATGATGATGGGTGTAAGTGCAACAGGACGGTAGTCGTTGAGGCAGGACACTGGTGACTTCTTTGGCACGGGAATGATGGTGGTGGTCTTGAAGCACGTCAGAACAACGGTGCCACTCAAGGTGGTGTTGAATATGTCCGTGAAAACATCTGCCAGCTGGTCTGCACATCCTCTGAGCACCCTTCCAGGAATGTTGTCTGGACCAGCAGCCTTCCGCAGGTTAACCCTGTGTAGAGTCTTCCTCACATCGGCCGTGGTTAGACACAGCACCTGGTCATTGAGAGGAGGGGTGGTCTTTCTTGTCATCACGTCATTCTGTGCCTCGAACCAAGTGTAGAAGTTGTTCAGCACATTTGGTAGGGAGGCATCACTGTCAAAGGCAAGGAGTTGTTGTCCTGTAGTTGGTGATGGCCTGGATGCCCTGCCACATGCGCTGTGCATCTCTGTTGGCCTCAAAGTTGTTATGGATTTTCTGAGCATGCGTGCGCTTTGCCTCTCTGATAGCCTGGGACAGTTTGGCCCTCGCTGTTCTTAGGGTCACCTTGTCACCTGCTCTGAAGGCGGAGTCTCGGGTCCTCAGTAGCACATGCACCTCTGCAGTCATCCATGGCTTCTGGTTGGAGCGTGTGGTGATGGTCTTGGAGATGGTGACATCATCAATGCACTTGCTAATATAGCTGGTCATTGATGCCGCATATTCCTCCAAGTTGGTGAACTCGCCATCAGTTGCCGCTTCCCTGGACATGTGCCAGTCAGTGAGTTCAAAATGGTCCTGGAGAGCAGGAAGCACTGACTTGAGATTTGCATGGGTAAAATCTCCGGCAACTATAAACAGTCCGTCGGGGTTTGAAGGTAGACGAAGGAGGTAGGATCAGGTAAGTAGAATTGTATGGGGTATGAGCCATGTGACAAAGGGAAGTGTGTGCTTATATAGTGGTGAGGAGTGATGAGGATCAGGTGTGAGTGATCAGAACTCAGGTGAGTGAGATCGCTGAATAGAAGTGGGGCCTGGTGAGTCCGTGACAAACATAATGTTGTTGTAGTTTATGTTCATATTCTGGAGTCCCTAACCTTCTGATCCTTGCTACATACTCTATAAGAGTGTTAAATAAATGCATTACATTAATAGTAATTACATTACATTAAAGGATTTCCCCAAGTCATTTATTGATTCTAATCAACTATTATTTTTTCCTTTTGAAATAATGTTTGTTTCTTTTTCACAATGAATAGTACAGAATATTTTTTATTAGAATTAATTTTGAGTGAACTTGTTCATAAATAATAATTACATCTTTGGTGGAGAATGCTTTATTTGTGTATAAAACTCAATATCAGTTTGTTAGTCCTTAATTATTATATTATTATTGTTTTCCTTAGGATTATTCTTAATTCTTTTTCCAGGTTTTTAGGGCCATTGGGTCCCTTAACATGCTCAAAACATTCAGAAATGTTACACACCTCAGAGTCATCGCCATTTGGGCCAGGCAAAGGCGGGCACACAGGCAGGGGCGCTTGGTAGCGCCTTCTGTTACGAGGCACATAAAGATAGTTCATATATCATACATACATGCACGCACCTGTAGGAACATTGATACTGTATGTGTATCGGTCATGTCGACTTGAACAACTAATAATCATTAGGTAGTCCTTGGGCCGTTATTGCTTTTTGCCGCTAAATTCCTATTGTTTTCCTCAGGATTATTAGGGCCCATCTTAGCTCTGTCCAACAGGAAGTCAGCCATTTTGGATTTTCTGAAAAGCACACGCTGTGTACTTTTAAATACTCCTCCTAGGTATTTTATGTGATTGTCACCGAACTTATCTCGAACGCTGTTGCCATGGCAAGGCAGTAATATTATGGCAAAAAATGGAAAATAACTACATGGTCTCTACAGCATGCATTGAGTGATTTATGTCAAACTTGGCAAATATGTTTATTGTGGTGGGCTGATGACATTTTTAATAGATTCATAGAGTCATGGTCATAGTGCCACCTACTGGCAACAGGAAGTGTCACTTTGCTAACTTTAAAATAGTAAAATTAAATTTAGTCAAGTCACTTCAACCTTGGTCAGAATAACGTAGAGACATTAAATTATATATTTTTAAAAGTACTTGTGATAGCTTAAACATTGCCACCAAATATTGAAAATACTATGCCAAGACATTAAAGATGTTAAATTGCAAAGGGATTTTTTGATATCTCCAACGGTGTTACCATGGCAAGGCAATAAATGGCAAAAAACAGAAACAGGAAGTGGTTCATATATGCTGTATATTTGAGCTGTATGTTTGGACCTAAGGACTGATGACAGATGTGACTATTGTGAGTCAGTCATAGAACCACCAACTGTCAGAAGGAAGCATACCACTTAAAATAAAGGTTAAAAGAGTCCTCTTAAATTTACCCAAGTCACTTCAGGCTTTGTCAGTAAAAAGAAGGGATATTAAGATGATAAATCGTGAACAGATTATTGATAAGTGGAACCGTGTGGCCATGGTGAGGCAAAGAATTTATGGCAATAAATGGAACAGGTGTTGGTGTTGTGGGCTGATCACAATGATATGGCTGTTGTGAGTCAATTATTGTGACAATTATAGCGCCACCAACTGGCAGCAAAAAGTGTCATCACAAAAGGCTTAGAACAGACTTTAAAATAGTCCTCAACCACTGATATAACATCTGATCCAATTAAAGACGACATCCAGCGGTGAGTGCAATATGTTGACAAGCTTGTATCTTTAGGTCTGAGCTTCGAGCCTATGAGATCCTACATCAAAGTATGTTAGCACATGCTAATCACATTGTCTTGACAGGAACTCTTAACTTACGTTGACCATACAATGTTATTTTGCTCTAAATACAAACTGAAAAATCTCTCCCATGTGTTGTCTCTCTCATGGTCAGTTATAAACCAAACTGCCATTATTCCAACGCTGCAAGCCACTCCTCAATGTCTTTCTCATTTGACTTGGCATCCTTCTGCCAGTCGATATGCCAGCGCAGATTGGCTATGACCTGAGAATAATGTTCCCCTAGGCTTTGCTTCCAGTCTAGAAACTGTTGCTTATTGTATTGATGAACTGCTTTTGAGACAATAGGGTAGTCCATAATCATATGTAACTGCTTGTCCAAGTTCTGGCATACATCAGGAAAAAGTGCCGCAACATTCCTTAATTCTGATTCATCTTTGGACAAATCTATGTGGAGAGTGAAAGAGCAACATTAAAACCATTAATGTCTTATAACAGGGGATCTTGGATTTTTTTTAAATACCATATTCTCCAAACTTTAAAATCCAAACCAATCCAAATCTTCTAACTAGAGAATACAGTGTTTACTTGTACATATGTATCTGTTAAGCAGTGTTACAGAGTGGTTATAACATACGCAGAAACGTTGCGCAGAACTGTTAAAAACTCACTGAAGAGCTGTGGGGGAACAGTCAGACCATCTGAATATGTGATGTACTTCCACTCCGCTATTCTCAGCATGTATGTGGAGGCATTGGCATTGCAACCATGATATTCACTTAGCACCCAGCCAGGATGAGCCTCAGCTGAGGGAACGCTGACCCCAGAAACAAGAGGAACCAATGAGTGCCCACTGAGACCACCTGGCTGTGGAACACCAGCAAGGTCTAACAAACAAACACATAAGAACAGATGAAAAATGAAAGATGTGAATACAAACTAGTGTCACATACATACTTCACATGTAATTCATTACCTATAATATAATTATATATACAATATTTGTAATATTTAATTCATTTTAGTAAAAAACAAATTGTATGTATATGTGCTTTGAATCATAATTGTTTTCAACCTCAAATATGGTTATTTTATTCTACAGAACATAAACAATTCATAACCTTTTTTTGTTAAAATGAACAAAAATCAGTTATTCAGCAAGTACATTACTCAGTGTTCAAAATGGTCTCTTTACCTTACCTTGATTCACAACAGTATGTTTATAATAATGACTTGTAATTTGAGTTGGAGAACAAAAGAAGGTCCAGTAAATCACGTGTGGGTTTGGGGGCAAACAGAAATGGCGATATAACAAAAAGTTACAGATTGCAGCTTTAATATCATACTAATGTTCTTTACCAAGCACAGTTGGATATACATCCACTAGTGAGACAGGTAAGCTAATTTCAAAGCCAGACTTTACTCCTGGGCCCATTATGAGCAATGGAACATGAGAGCTGCCCTCAAACATGGACATCTTGTAGAACTGCCTGTGTTCCATGGCTAGATCCCCATGATCAGAGGTGAACAGTATGACTGTGCTGTTCAATAAGCCAGGGTCTCGGAGAGCAGCAATCACCTCACCTACAAACAGAATGACACAATATATCATAATGTCATAGCAATTTGCTGACAAAACAGCACTTAAACATCATCACCAGGCACACCAAGTCTGCTCACCTAACATGGCATCTGCTTCTGCACACATTGCATAGTAAAAGGCTCTTATGTTTCTGATCTCTTCATCTGTGAAGTTGCTACTACAGTTTTTGGTAAAGGTAGAGTAGTAATCAACAGGGTGCATTTCTTCAAACTGCAACCACTTCGGCACAGTGACTTGCTCATTAGAAACCTTTGAGAGAAGGCACAACCAGTTCCAATGTTATTACTGTTATTAGCATAACATGCTGTGGCTAAAAGCGATGGTGACTAAAAAAAATTTATAAGCATAATAATTTAGTAAATTAACCTGTACTTTTTCTTAGTAATTCTTAGTAAAGAAATGCTAGTATTGTAAGTATACGCAAATGTAAGTATACGCAAATGTTCTACAAGAACGTTTCTATGTTTTTAAATGTTACTATAAGGGTCATTTTTAACCCTGGGGTAACTTGTTAGATTTAATCACTTCAAAACATTAGTAAACATTTGGTTCATAACATTCTAGCACTGCATTATTTTAAAAGAGCAATTCAGCATTAGTAATGCTTAAATTATTTTTAAGAGTTTATTATATCAAGCAAAGCAACCTGCCTTTTCAAGCCAATATGGGGAGGTGCGAAAAGTTGAGCCTCCAGCTGTGGGCCCCAGGGAGTCTGATCGGTAGGGGTGGGGAAGATTTAGCCCCAAGTATAGTGCAAATGGTTGGGAGAGAGATGTAGCAGTGTGTCGGATCCAATGGACTGCAGAATCGGTGATGTTCCAGTCTTTAGTCATGACCCTCTTTGTCAACATATCACCTACCAGTTCTGTGATTGGACGGCCCTCTTGTCTCAGTAAAAATGGCACATCTCTGGTCCAGGCCTCCACACGGTTACTGAAAACAAGTGTTTGTTGGTTTTTTGATGATGTTGATGATATTTTCTGTCAAGTGGGTATTAATCTGATAAATAAGACATTACTGTATATAACACATGACTTAAAACTATTGAGACTAGTAATGTGTCTGGCTTCTGCAAATAAAGTTTTACTTCTTATTTTGTTGCAATAAATTTTAATAAACGTAAATCATGTTGAAGTTTACACAATTTTCCTACCACAGTTACCACAAAACTACCACACAACTTCATAAAGCTTTGCTGTTTAAGTCACCTGACAGAGTGACCACCTGATGTGTAATCCAGTTTCCCCATGCTATGAGTGTGGTACCCACTCTTTTGTAAGTGGTCCATCCATGTAGTGGCTTTAGGATCAAGACATTTATAGTTGTTCCAGGCCTGAATTAAATGAATAAATTGTCCACTCCACATAGCTGTCAACACAAATGTATTTCATTAAGCTGTTTACCTTTAAACATGTTTGTAGTATCTGGTTCTTAATCTACATACACAACATTTTATACATAAGTTACCTGCCCTTGAAGGACAGCAGATCGGTGAATTAGTGTAACAGCTGAGAAAAACAGCACCCATTTCCCTCAGATAGTTGATATAAGGCAGTTGTACAACTCTATTCCCTGGGTGAAAAGTTAACCTCCCATCCTTTAGAAATAAGAAAACGCAAGTCAAAGCACCACTGCTTCTTAAATATTTTGCTAAATAGTTAGCACAGCATAGCACAGTGCCTTGGTTTTTAAACAACCTGGTTTGTCTGATGACATGGTGCGAAGGGTTATATTTACTGAAGTCTTACTGAAAATCGTAAATTTTGTAAACTGTGGCCAGAAAGAAAACATTTCATTTAAATTATAGTGCATAATAAATCACTTACAAAGGCATCAGACATGATCAAGATTATGTTTGGCATGTCCTTTGACGTTACATTCAGATACATGCAGCGAACGTCTACGTAAAGCATTAGCGCTACCAACACACTGAGCATGTGTATGTTTCTGTAGTGAGAAATCATCAAATCAACAATCCTAAAATAATCGATCTTAAAAAGATGTTAAAATTACGTCGAAATTTGTAAATGTCGAAAAAATGACTTATCATGTCGAAGAGATGTCCAACCGCATGTTCACTTACAGTTAATACTGGGCTGAATAATCAGAAACCGCTTGCTTCCGTAAACATTGAGCTATGTACTACCACCTGCTGGAGAAATTATAATAGTGCTATAAATAATACTCATTGAGCAGTCTCACGAAAAATACTGTTGCCGTATTTTAAGCCTAAATCAAAAGAAATACATTTCTATACATTATACATTTTTTTGTTTTTTCTATGATAATGTACATTACCGCAATATTATAAAACAACACTGTTATACAAAAGTTTCTTTACAAAATATACATTATTACAATGTAAAGATAATGAGAACAAAACAAATGTAAAATGTAAAGTAAATTGTGAAGGATCCTAGTATCGTAGCTCTTAAAAAAAGCTGTGTGCATGTATTATCTAAGAGGTAACTGAAACTTTACTCTTGAGTATAGACATAGATTTTTATTGTATGTCATTATTTTTTAATCTTTATATGCATTTTTATGTATTCATTCGATTTTATTTCTTTTACTATTATTTAATCTTATGTTGAGTGAAATAGTGTCTTTACAAGAAGAGATAAGTTATCTCAGTCTTATGGTTTGCAACAGCATTGCAGGACAATGTTATAAAGCAGTAATTTTCTTTGCTTGGTATAATAACACTGGGTGAATCTGTTGCTTTATCAAATAAATCAAATAAAGCACTGAGAACACAACTATTCAATAAACTCCAAAATAATTTTAAATCACTTTGTTCTCCTTTCAACTTATGATTGAAATATATAGTTTTGTGAAATTCACCCTGACACATACTCTACAATATACACTCAATGGATAAAAGGTTTGTGTTGTTTTTACAACAATTATAACAATACAGATAAAATATTTTTAAAGGCAGATGTTAAGACATTTACTGAGGAAAAATAGCATATTAATAATTACAAATAAACCCAGGCACACAAGAATATCCAGGTAAAGAATTATTTCCAAAATATCCTGCAGATTATCGATTATACAACCCGTTCCTCTGTTCTTAACTCTACATTTTTAACAAGACCCTCCCCAATGATGTGGAAATGCTGCAGATTGCTTCTTAATTTGGCACAGTGGTGGCCACATCGTTATTCACCTCCACATGGCTGGCATTCATTAAGATGTCTGAGGACAGAGAGGTAATTATGAGTCAGGAAGTGCCTGACTCATAATTGTATTTAAATGTATCTCTACTCATAAACCCATAGCAAATTAACTATACTGAAATCTATAAAACCTCAAAGGATTGAGGTTCTAAGGCTTTTGGCTTCCAAAGCACAGCGATCACTATTCCACCAAAAGATTCATAGAAAAACAAAGCTAGAATTCCAAATGCATCTTTAAAAAATAATTTTCTACAATTGAACTGGTTTAATTTGCTGAAAGATTGTATTGATAGTAAAATGTAAAATGATTTGAAAATATAAGTAAACACACACCCTTAGTTCAGACAAATACAGCCTGACTGGATCATAGTTCAGTCGCTGACTGGCCAGTTGCTGACTTTTGCCAGTCGGCGACTTTTGCAAAATGACAGCACACTGGAGCATCTGTGAAGGACACAGCACCAGTTAAATACATCCAAACAGGCATATTAAACCACATACCAACTATTGAAAGAAACTACTGAAAGAGGTATTTCCTGTAATATCAGAAGCTTTTCTCAAAATTATTAACCTAAATACCTTATTTTTACGCCATGTTAGTTAGGGTAACAGTAGCCAAACACATACATTTGATATTGTAACTTTGATAAAATTGTGAACAGCTTCTGAACTAACATTAGATTTTGTGACCATGTCTCTTTCATAGGCTGTAGACTGTGACAATGAGCTGGTGTTGGGAGCAAGCATGGCCCGGTATGAACTTTTGATGCTATGATTAAGCAAAAATATGCAGTTTCATGGTATGACAATTACAGCTATAAAATGTGTTTTCAGATGTCTGGAAACAGGTTTTTTCCATTTCATTTTTTGTGGTTTTGAAACTGTAACTTAATCCGTGGTATATCTGAATACCACTAACCATAGGACCATTCCTAGTTGAGACCCACTCCAGTCTCGGTGGGAACTCTTACCTCATCTGCACATTTTAGCATGACCACTAAAATCCTTCTAACGCACAGCTAAATAGCAACAGCTACATTACGGTTGTAGGAAGCATTGCACCAACCATCACACAGGACTCACCCATCTACAAGCCCCACAAAAGATAACTTGAGATAGACCTTATAGACACCTACTTTAAATTTACCCAAACTATAAAACGTTTATGTTATATGTAATGCCAATGCTAGTTAATGCTAGTTAGGTGTATTGACAGTTGGAGCACTGGCCATCTAGATGAGCCTGATTTCTTGCAAGATTTTATCTCTACTACTATACCTTTTAGAATTTTGGTTCCCTACCACAGTCACCTCTAGTTTGTTTAATGAGGAACTACTGACATTCATTACCACATACATTTCTATAATATAACTACAACCCTACTAATAATTATTTCTATAGTTTATAATGTAACATGAAAAAATAATATCCTTGTTATACATCGTTCTGTCCTTTGTAATCATACCAATAACATATGACTTAATGACTAAATTACATTTACACTGTGTGAGAAGAGTAGCTCAAAAATTCTCTACTAGCACATTCTCTACTAGGAATTTCTTTTTTATTGCCACAGTTGCCTTTATGTTGATCATTGGGTAATATATTTTTATTAGTGATATTAATACTTTTGTTAAATCTGACTACACTAAAATGTCATCTGTAAGGCTGCTTTAAAACAATGCACAATGGGAAAAACACTACAGAAATTAAATTAAATTTACAAACCCACAGTGAAGAGGCTTCTTGAGTCCTTTACATCACTGGGTGTAAAATACCTATTATAAAGCCCACCTGTGTGTTTCTCATTTAGGTTGACTAAATTAAGTTGACTGGATTGTTTTTCCAGTCCAAAGTGGAAAGCACATCTGAGAAGAACTGGAAAAGCATCATTTTCAGACTAATACTGCAGCATGCTTAATAACAACTGTTTATTGATTACAGCAACGACTAGATATATACCCATTGGATATATATACATGTTTTACTCAAGCAAGGTGCTGGTTAAAAAAGGTTTCTGTTCCGTTTCCAGTTCCTTGTCCCTGTATACCACCATTTCCACTGGGGTCAGACTTTCCTTCAGGATCTGTGATATGCAACATGGATCCTAAAGGCTAACCCATACTGAAGAGACATGCATAGAAAAACAAGAAAAACAAGAAAAAGGCACAATCATAAATTGCTATGCTAAATGTTGGCTGAAAGACAACAAGTATATATACACACACATTAGAAGGTCAGATACACCCATTATCTTCCACACATCCAGGTAGGTGGATGTGGCATGGAAAGGCTACTTTGAGGTGACGTATTACCAAATGATTGTTGTGCTATTTTCCACTTCCCTCCATATGAACAATGGCTGGAGATAAAATGGTTAAAAGGTAACAGCATATATAAAAGGTAACAGCATATATTTGAAATAGATAATTCATACCTATGTCTGAACAGTTGAGCTTCTAACATCAAAGAAGACATTTGGACTCTCCTCTCCTGTAGTGCAGTCTGAAAACAAAACAAACTATGAATCTGTGCACTTCCAGGAACCTGTGTGCCTATTTTGTTAATTTTTTACAGTTTTAACACATAATGCATTTTCTACAAAGTACCTCTATGTCACCTTTGATGATATCATCTATTTCACACATCATCTATTTTGACACTGCCATTTTAAGTGTCCATATTTCCAGGTTTGCATGATAGTGAACTTGGCAGACTGTGGTAAGAGAGTGTCTTTCTCTTGAAAGCAAAGTCAATAATGGGTGGATGGAATAGACATACAGCTGTAGCAGGTAAGTGATTCTCTCCAGTAAGATGAGTCTCCTCTGACTGGTCAATCTTTCAGACCACAGCACTGCTTCAGTGATGGCTCCATCCTGGAAGCATTTCAACCCCCGACAGAGAACCCCAAAACTGTCTGAACTCTGCTGCCTGAGAAACACCAACAACAGACATGGTTTCTGGAAACTTTTGTAAAATTAAGAAACAAACACAAATGTCTTTTTTATGTTGACTCTGTGGCTAGTTTCAATCTGTCTCCAATTTTATATGAAATTTAGGCTAGTGGGTCCAGATCTTTGTTTGTTATGGAGGAGGTTTCTGTTACACCTCCTCCGTGCCACCAGAGGGAACTGTTGCCAGAATATACTGATCTCTGTTTTGGACTACATTACCCATAAGGCCGCATACCTGGGATTGATCATTTCCCATTCCCTGTTCCTCATTTCCCCGCTAGTATATAAGCTGTATACAAACACTCACCTGTTGCGAAGTCTTGTTTTGACCTGGTGACAATTCTGAGTGGTTTCATCAACTCCTGTGGATTTACTGTGTTTACTATCTGGGACTGTTTTTCTGGTTTTTCCCTGTTTGCTGCCTTCCCTGATTATTGGACTGTTTTTGGATTTTGTGATTGTTTGCTGCCTGCCTTGACCCAAGCCTGTCTCACGTTAATGAGATCTGTTTACTGGTTTTGACCC
>JAZGTH010000010.1:13755000-13967500 GCA_036877525.1 Chromobotia macracanthus | reverse complement strand
CAGCCTGCTCAGAATGACCCTGCTGGTGCTTATCCCATGTACAAGTGAGGACCAGTTTAATCCATCACAAGGATGTTGTAAGAAACATGCACAGGTTATTCAAGACACTTTTATAATGTAGCTATAGAGGAGGCTTTGCTTGACAAGACTGGAACTTGGGAATCAATAGTTCACTGCAAAATAAAGACATTCTTTAAATGTCCTCTTTTGCTGTCTTTTAATTTTATTATTTATTTACGTCTACACATCAAATCTTGCAAAGTCTGTATGTTAGTTTAATAAGATTTCAGATACACAGTATGAATCCAGTTCTAACCCACCATATTCTTTCTATTCAGTGTAGTTTTATTCCTATAGCTCTTTTATACGGTGGCTGAGAGGGCTCAACGCGCTGCAAATCGTCACAACACAAGTAAATACGGAAACATGCTGCAAATACGGAAACACGCTGTAAACCGTCACAACACAACAGAAATGTTTCAAGGGGAACCCTGACCAGAGGGTGACTCTTTAGGCCACTGTACTTTTACAATTTTGCATGGTTGCAAACCAGTTTCACAACAAATACATTTTGGCAGTAATATGACGTAGAGGATCAGTTTACTTAGGGCAAAATACAGCTTTATGAACTCAAGAGCACACTGTGTAATTAAAATGATAGAAGACTGACTGACTGACAGTTACAAAAGACATTTAAACATTTTATTGGAGTATGAAAGACAGTCAGGCACAAAGATGACAAAAGAATGGAATCCTGTTGCAGTGGTTTCTGTGGAAGGATAAAGAAAGATATGAAAATAATCAGTTTTTAATGAATCTTCCATTGAAGTCAGATATTTAGATTCAGTACTGTTTAGTACTGAAAACTATTTTCTACTCTGTATTAACATGTTAAATGCTATTATTGTTCATAACACTTTAGAGATATTTAAAAAAATAAGGTCAAGGAAAAAAGTTCTTATTTTCAATTATGTCGTAAAATACAGTATTTAATTAAAATTGCAAAAATATATGCAATTGTATATGGTTACAAAACTTTATGTGGTTCATCATATTGTAAGGTGACCTGCAATGTTTGGAGTCAGTGCCTCCTGGTGGTCAAAAGATATATTATTTACGAAAACTACCATAACAATTGCAATAATATATTGCTCGAGATTCTTGAGATTCGTTGGTTCATGCCGAGTTCTACGATACCAAATTTGTCATAGTCAATGCTACTTCCTGTCAGTCATTTTCAATTACACTGAAAGCCAACTTTTTCAAACTCTTCCTACAGCATTTGTCTAATTTGCACAAAACTTTGTATGTAGCATATAGAAACACTCATAATAAAATTATTAAATCTGTGTAAATTATTTGAATCATTCTCTACTATGTCAATGAATATGATCATATGCATATGCAATGGACTTTAGGCTGAATCTTTGCTAAAGTTTTGTGTATTGACTTGAAACTTTGTAGTTCTCATTGTCACAACATCCTGGCCATGTCACAACATCCTGACCACCTGACCACAGATTGGTGATAGCACCACCTATTGGCCAAAAGTTATTTGTTGTGTTGTAATGGGTTTTACTTAACATCTTTTTCAAATCTTACTTTTTCTCAATCTAATAGATGATTATTATTATTAGGGGTCAAGCCCCAAAGGGGCTATTAAATCCAGTAGTTTTCTTCTTTTTCATTTTTCTTCCCTCTTGAGTCTATGGCAGCCCATAGAACCATACATAGGTAAGTTATGAAATTTGGCACACCGATAGAGGACAGTCTGAAATGTTTTCATAGAAAATGTGGAGTCTCTACCACAAACTCTTTATTACCACCAACAGTTCAAAGATTCACTCACATTTATGCTTATAACTTTTGAACTGTAAGTCCTAAAAACAAACTTTTTTTGTCTTTTTTCTTTAATTTTTTTCAAAAAACTACTTTTTCGAAATCCTCCTAGGCTGTTTGTCCGATTTACACGAAATTTGGTATGTATCATCTAAAGACATGAAACAATATCTGGTTCATCGTCACCATATTCTGAGGTGACCTGCAAAGTTTGGAGCCAGTGCCACCTAGTGGTCAAAATACATAACAAAATGAACAAAAATGCTTAACGTGATTGCAATAACATATTGTCATCCAACTTTCTTTAGATTCACTGGGTCATGCCGAGATCAAATCTAGACCAGATTTGTCCTAGTCAATGTTACTTTCTATTGGCCACAGTGGGGTGCCACAGGGATTACAAATGTGTTAGTGCTTATAACTCCTTGTGCTCATAATTCTTAACTCGTTTGTCGGATCAACAAAACCTACTTCTGCGAACTAGTCAAAAAGGTATACATTTTTATTCACGTCTGCAATGGGATGGCAAAACGTTTGAAATGGGTGGGCCACTTTTTGGTTATGTGGTTATAACAAATCTCTTCTTAATATAAAAAATCACGCCCATTGGCCACTTGATGGTGCTATAATGTGCTATTCCTAATCTCATTATCAGAGATGTCCACAAATATTTCCATTGGTGCCATTGATGGGCTTGACCCCGTAATTGCTGCTTGCACCTATATTATTACATTTATTGTCTTGCCTTGGTGTTGTAATCTTATTTTATTGTCTATGTGATATTAAGTATGTGACTTATTCATTTCTGAACTGTAA
This sequence comes from Chromobotia macracanthus, assembly GCA_036877525.1. NCBI lineage: Eukaryota > Metazoa > Chordata > Actinopteri > Cypriniformes > Botiidae > Chromobotia > Chromobotia macracanthus. Next base: position 13,964,845 of record JAZGTH010000010.1, on the reverse strand, counting down.
AAGAGTTGTACTGTGTTTGTTGCTACTGCCCTCATTGTCATTATTATTATTGTCATTTTTATTGCCAGGGTCAGTCTGTTTTGGTTTGTTCCAGGAGAGGATGATGGTGATATGATTCACCCTCAGGAAGTTTTCAGTATCAGTGGCACATTGGTATATTCTTCATCACCTGCATGCCAAAGATGACCTAAAGCTGACAGATGTTAGCAAACACACTCATTCAATCTAATTCTGTCTACAACAGTGAAATACAGTTATAATAATCATATTTAATTCTGTTGTAATAAATTAAAACCACTATAGTATTTCATTTATTAAATCATTACAATATAGATTCAATTATTCTTACGTTTTAATACGTTTAATACATGAGTTGAACCATAAGCTCTTGCTTTGAATTCTTTGGGATGTGCCTAGAGATGTGCTGGCAAAGACCAAACAAAGACCATTTAATCATTCTAATCTTGTAGTATTGACCCCACATGAGAATTGTGTATCTAATCTTATATTTGCCACAGCTGTGTAGTGATTGAATTACTTTAGCTTATTGTTCACTCAGAATCTGATTTTTAAAGTCCTGACCCAACAAAGTTCAAATAGATCTTTTCCTTCAGACTGACAAGAAATGACCTCAGAGAGACCAGCTAAATCCTTTCTTTAAGGTGAGGTGGTTTTATTGTATTGTCCATCTGTCTGTATTCTGCTAAATCACATCTGTAGCCACACAGGTAACAAATTCCAGTATACCGTTATGCTATTAAGTTTACATAGCCAAAGCAGTAGTAATATCACACTGCCAAGTTCCAAGAGTAAACTAGACTAATAAATGAGCAATGTTTAAATAGATTAAAGAGAGTAGTTTTTTAAATAAATAAATTGGCAATGCATTTATGGTGTTTAGATGCATGTATAAGAAATGCCCTAATTAAACTCATATATGTTCTACAAGTCAACAAAATTTCACAAATAATGCTGGCCAAAAACTGACAACCTTTTTTTCCTATTATGGTGTGTTGCCTTCAAGCATCAATGACTGTATGTAACCTTTTTTATGATGATATACATGATATACAGCTTGTTGTTCAAAGCACCTTCTAGATAACAGCTTAACATGAAGACGGTTAGGCCATAGATGTGTACAATAAGCTTAATGAGACAAAAAAATCTACTTCTATTACAAAACTGGGGCTGTGTTTTTTCTTTCTTTATTCTTTATGTTCCTAAAGGAAATTGTGCTTTGACTAGTAAAGCAAGTGCCATTGGAGTTAATGGCCTTTTGGCAAGAAGGATAGCATGACCATGATGTAGGAGATGTGAGCAAAGCAAATGCAAGCAGTGTACTAAAATGTCTGTAATTTTATTTTGATAATTTTGGGGGTGGGTCATAACTAGCAATGATAGTTGGTGATATGTATTGTTAATGCTTCGGCAGGGTATTAGGATGTCCTGTCAGGAGATTTAATTGTATATATATTTGTAAATATTCATTCTCACTTGAACAATTGACACCAGATTGGTACTCTACCCTCATCTGCTCTAGCTCCTCCCTGAAGCTCTTTTCCATAGTGCATCTCTTTATGTTGAGTTTACTTTCTGGGTGTTTGAGCCTGTGAGATGATCACTTATTTTCCATATGGGCCCCCACCCTTTCAAGATGACCAGAAAGAAAACACATGTGCTCCTTTAGCTTCTTTTCCACTTCCACCTAAGGACATAAAATATATAGCACAAAAGCCATTTTAAACTGCTAACACTACATATCGCCTGATGTTATTGATGATAACTGGTGATCAGTTTTGCACTCTCAGATAAAGCTTTTTTGTAGTTTTAGTTTTAGACCACCTTTTTAAAAACTACAAACTGATGTTATCATTATCCCACAATATATACTGTATGTATTATATTTGTAGAGATCTGCACATATTCACACAAACACCTTAACAGTCTTTCCTGCAACAGTGTGTGCAGCTGCTGGTTGTTGTGTGTGTATGCTTGAGCAGTGTTTTTCAGGTGCTCCTCTGCCCATTTTCTCAATCTCACTATCTCCTCATCAAGCTCCCTCGGAACTCCTGCATAAATATAGATACATACAAGGCACTGGTATTACATAGTTAATTGACATGCTACAATTGCATTAGTAGTTTAATATAATTGCTATTTAATGAAGCTAGTGACAGCAGTGTTATCTATGTTGAATAACATTTGTTGTTTATAACTTTTATAACTATTTGAAAAGGTCAACTTGCTATACCATTTATTAGTATTATTTAATATTATTATATCTTGTAAAATAATACTGAAAATAGCACTAATAATGATGTAAAGCATTTAAGAGCTAACTCATAATCAAATAGTCAAATAGACATCACTCTCTTGTGCTTTACTTCCTGGCTGCTTTGCCCATATGGCATTCCTTATGAAAGTCATTTTAAGCTATTGTTATATAACACTGGAAATATTGCCAGCCAATTGTTTTTATTTTCTCACATCATGAAAATACGTTTTCCAACAAGATCATGGACGAGGCTCCATTGTAGCTTAGAAAAACTTCTGTTAGTTCTCAGCACGAATACTGCCACACAGAGTGCAGTGATGGTCACAATACCATTATGTCCACGACACCATGATTGTACTATTTGCAGCCGTGAGGACATGGGGGACTATATTTAGTTAATACCCAAACAAAAGTTGCCTGTCACATTTGTTAGAGTATGAGCAATAGTATGTCTTTAGTTATAATAAAGATGTATAGTCTTTAGTTTAGTTCACTCAGTTCACTTTAGATAGTTTCATTTTTGGGTGATCTGATCCTTTAGCATCATTTTTTGCAAAAAGGTTTCATTTGTTAACATGAAACCTTAGTTAACATAAACAATTAACAATAAATGCTTCATTTTTAAAATTTAATTTCACCCTTAATTAGTGAATGTTAATTTCAATATTTACTAATAAACATGAACGAAAAATGAACAATTCGCATTAAATAATATTAACAAAGATTAATAAATGTTGTAATATATTGTTATATTACATGTTGTTCTCTGTTAGTTCATCTTAGGTAATGCATTTATTAATGTTAACAAATGGAACCTTATTTGTTTTTTATCTTTTAGGGAACTTTTAATGTATACAGTACTGTCTTTGCCAGCATTTGAATCATTTATAGATGCTTTTGGACCATTTGTATATATTAACTAATACATTATATCAACAAAAAATATTAACTTGAATTGCTCTTAATTTACATCTAGTTGTTGTATTTCCTTCTGTAAATCTGCAGTCACATTCCTGTGAGAGATTAAGTTTTCTGACTGCAATGTCTCTAGTTTTCCTATTTCCTGAAACAACTGGCAAAAAACATGACATTATAAAGCCTAGCATTATCATAATTGTCATTTTTCTTTCTAGGTGCAAACAGTACAGTTAGTGTTACTATCGTTACTATCGTTAATAGTGTTAATATCGTTAAAAACTTAAATTAAAATGAAAAAATATAGAAGTAACAACTTAAAAAACAAAGTTAAATTAAAACTAAACTTGATTTAAATTATTTTTAATTAACTTGACACAGTATAAGTTTTAAATAGTTACTTTTAAATATTTATTTAGCAGACACTTTGTCTAAAGCGACTTAAAAAAAAAAAAGCGAGACAGAGCGAGCATGTAACATTTTGTCCTAAGAACCAACAAGCCTAGATTATAAAGCTACATTTACATGTGGGAATTGCATTCTGATTCTAGAGAAAGGATGGACATAAGTTTTTTTATTAACAGAGCATTAGGGATTGCAGTCAGGTGTCTGCAAAACAGTGTTTTCAATTGTTTCTTGGTTGTGATGGTCTTACCAGATCAGGTGGAGGCTGGGAGCTTGTTCCACCAGGAAGGTACAGAATATGTGAATGTTTTGGAAAGTAATCTGGTACCTCATTGTGGGTGAACAAGCAGAAGCTGCTCTTTAACAAAATGTAGTTGGCAAGAGGGGACCTTTGCAACCTACCTTGATTATATTGATAACATTCATGAAAATGCCACTAGATATAACACCAGATGGACCAAAGAAATTTAACAATGGGAAACGTTAATCAAAACTGAACTAAATTTTAAAGTACAAATTAAAAAAAAAAATTGCACAGATAATGCAATGCAACCCCCAATTTTAACAAAATAACTGATATTCTATTTTATACATTTTCAAATGTAATTTGTTTTCCAAAGAAAATGTATTTGCATGTCTACACAAATGTAGGCAGAGCTAGTGGTCAAATGTGCATAATCACAGGCACTGACTGTCCTAGTCCTATTTTCATTTATCTCCGTGAAGGGTTGTGACCACTCAGACCTAATGCAATGCAAATGCTGTGATTTACAGTTGTCTCCCTATACCGTGAAGCCATGCATGGATTCCAGCTTAGGATGACAACTCTAAATTTCCTCAGTGCTAAAGCTGATGCAATTTCATATCTAAACGCACATGAGAAAACAACCCACGAGGGGGCAAAACGAGAACAAATGAAGACTCCAAAACCCGAAGCAAAAAGCGAAACTAAAAATCGAGATAACACGGAGAACAAAAACTCGGCACAAAAAACAGCAGGACTCAAAGCGCTACAGAACAACAAGACAACAAAAAGCGAGACCAAGAACCCAAAAATACACATCACAACAATTCACATTCCAAATTCCAAGGCGAACCAACACAAGACAGAAAACACGGGGGCATTAAATAGCACAAAGACAACGACTAACAGGTGCGCGAAATTAGCGCAGACGAGACAAGAGAACAAGGGGGCGGGGCCAAGACGCAAAACCGGAGAGCACATGGCGAATGTAAACAAAACAGAGGCCATGTGCTTCCACACGAGACGAAGACCCAGAGCATGTGTTCAGATCCTGACTCCAAGAAACACGAACCAAGACTAGAAGGTGTCAGGATCAAAACAGCACGCTTTGACACTAAACACAGGGCATGTCAGGATCCTGGCAAGATAATCAAGAAATACTCAGAGCATGTTGATTGCATGTTCATGATATATGTTTAAATATAAACTGTTTAGTTTATTAATCTGGTATTAATGTCTCACCTTGAGCTCAATGTCTCTTAGCTTTAGTTTCAGCTCTGAAAGCAATTCCTTCACTTCTCGCTGAAGTTTCAGGATGTCCCGCTCCCCAGTGCCAACATCAGATGACAGTTTACTAATACTAGCATCACATCTAAGATATACAGTCATGGGCAGACATGGTCTGGTTTTACAGACAGGTCTTAGATTAAGCCAGGAGCAGGCCTTTTTTAAATTTATGTATTATTAATTTAAGTAGCTTTTACAAACATGCCTTGGAAAAATCATTACTGGTATCTTAAGACAAAACAATGGAACTGATGTATTTTAAGGTGTCAGTGCAAATTGTTTTGAGTTAAGACAGCTCAAACATACATTTTTGTCTGGGACCTGGCTTAAGACTTGTCTGTAAAAATCTAGCTTTCATGTGTCTTATTTTAGAATAAAAATGATTCATATATGTGTGTGTTAGTGTGTTTGTGTAAGTGTAGAGGTTTGAATATGTGATTTACGAGGAAATGTATGGAGCGTTTTTGAGGACAATTTTAAAAAGCAAATGCAATTTGCATTTGAATTGTGTCACAACTTTTAGACCCCCCAAAAAATTGTCCCCCAATTTTAATAAAACCATTAAAATTGTCCTCAAAAATGCTCCACACTTCTAGCATGGTAATGCAGCAGCTGTAAGAATTATTTATTTGGCCTGCACAGAAATATATCCTTATACGTTCCTTTTAAAATAGCTTGAAAAGGGTCCATAATGTGCAGAACTGATTTTTGACTGGTAGTGTATGCTTACATGAACATAATCTTTAATTAATTGCTATATGCTTGTTGTATGCGACCTTGCCACTCTGCTTCTGAGATCCCCAATGACAGTCATGTTTTTGTCCCTGCAGCAAAATTTTCATTTTCAATAATCTAGGCCTTAAGCACCTGGGGAGCGAGAGAAGTTTGTTCTCTCCTTGTGGTCATATAACAGTGTGATTGGCAATATCAGTCAGTCAGTTACCTCTAACACAATTTAACAGACTTCAGTAACTATCCATTTTAATATCAACATAATTATTTAGAAGTGTTTTTTCAATAGTTTCTAAATTGGATAATATCGGTATATTATCCAATTTAGAAACTATTAAAAAAACCACTTTCAATAGTTGCACAACGAGTGCAACCACATTTTTGCTAAATTGAAAAATTGAAGAGGTTCAAAACCTATTAGGCCAGGTTTCTTTCCTATCAGTTTTTTTCCATTGTTGGTCAAGTCTATGTTTTCTGGTTATGTCATCCTTTAAGAGACAAGAATGTCTGTAGTTTCGCAAACTATAATAGGTAGGACATAACAGATGGGTATATATGTTTACTCACTATATGTTTCCCCATTTATGGCTGTTGTATAAATGTGCTAATGATGATTTTTAATGTGTAGTTGCACTTGGTCGGTTATCCAAAGAGGACATTTCTGTCATCTTATGTTTGCACCAATAGTTTTCTAGCAGACGATTCCATTATAATTGAACCCTGGGCAGCATAGAGACCAGTAACCACATCCTCCTTGATCTTAAAGGCCTGTTCCAGTACAGTTGTTAAAGTGTGTTCTTGATTGGTCATTTGATTCTCCATATGTCCTTGCCTTTGAAACAAAACATATTAACATCACATAAACATATTTGCATATGCCTCATTTAAGGTCTTTAAACATTTAAACAGTCATACCTACAGACATTGTAATAGCTGAAGCAATTTTTAATGCTAAGTACACTTTATTGCATAAATATGTATGCCCGGACACACATCCACACCCATTTTCAAACTATAGTTAGTAATAAAGTGAGTTTGTCTGTCCTTTTCTTGTATAACAGCTTTTACTCTTCTGAGAAGGCTTTCAACTGGATGCTGGAATTCAGTTGATTTCAAATGATTCATTATTTGTATATAGCGCTGTTTTTACAATGTTGCATTGTTTCAAAGCAACTTTACATATAACAAAAAGAAGGAACAGAAAACTGGAAAATTAAGAAATATGTACAACACATAAATTACAGAATACATGGTATTATTGCTGATTGTATTATTTATAACATGCATATTAGTAAAACTATTTAGTTACTAAGATTGTAATCGGTTTCTGAATGTATAGTTGAACTGATAACTACAACACATAAATCATTTGAAGATGTTGTGCATCAAAAATACCTGTCATTGGATATGCAAAGGCACATACCCATCTCAGTGGTTTACGTTAATATATCCAGACAGCCTACCAAAATGGTATGTACTTTTTTGAGACTATGTGGCATTAGATCAATTAACATGATAGATGAACAGTATCATATTAAGTAACATATGCCGTTCCAGCTTACATGGAGATGGCCCTTAGAAAGAGGATAAAATGCAATATGGCTGATTTGCTCCCATTCAGAGACAAAAGCACTAGTGAGGTCAAGTTTTGATGTTGGATGATGTGTTCTGGTTCACAGTCAGCTTACTTTCTAAATAAATTCATTCTAAAGATATTTAGAAACAGCACGATATTTAGAAACAGAACCAAAGTCTAAAGACTTTGGTTCTTTCACACAGGATTGGCCTAAGCCATTTTGGAACACTCTAAAGAGTGTTCATGAATGCTTGATCCTATTACATTAAACTTGTTTTGTATAATTTGATGTAAAAAAGGTTTAATTGGAATGATTAGTAATCATAATCTGAAAGTTTTGACTTTTATAAGAGCAAAGCCATACTGTCAAAAACACTTAATAAAGAACCATTGGGGAGTAATCAGAGGTTAGGTATTTATTTAATAGTGGTGAATCCCATTGACTGAGCAGATACAGTATGTATACAGGTATCCATTATAACATTTAAATGACAATGTTCTAAGTTCTATGTTGTAACTTATGTATTAAAAATGAACTACTTTTGAGAAGAACAGAGAATAGGTTTACTTCCAGATTTTATTTAATGTAAGGTAAAACAACTAGGTTGCCTCTTTGCTGTTTAAAATAATATCCTAGCATTCTACTAAGGACCACTGTAAATAACATATATACATACTTTTCATAAGATGGATAAGTCTGCAAAGTTGTCTCATGTGACATGTCTCCACCTTACTGGATCTAGGGACCTTTGTAAATTACAACAAATTACAAAGATTAGGTTTAGTTTTTGGATTTATATCTGAAGGTAAAATTGAAGCTAACTTACTTGTGAATTGCTTCTCTTGTAGTAAAATTACTGCGCAATGTTTGTTTAGACTAATCTCATAGCTACTGCATTAGTGTGTTCTGACAAGGGGTGTCACACTTGCACTTGACAACAATATATGCAGTGTACTGTATTTTGCAAATACGACATTACTCTACGAGGGTACTGTATATCGGTACTGTATATGACGGTACTGTATATCAGTTTTCTGATATACAGTATTGTGCAAAAGTTTTAGACACATTAGTATTTCCACAACCAAAAATGGTTTTAAGCAAGTTATTTATATTTTTGTTGTAGTGTTAGTAGGAATTATAAGCTTACATTTCCAAACATTCTTTTTGCCATTAATTGTAATAATCCAGTGAGATTCTTTGTATGCACAAGGAGACTGACAACAGCCAGTGCTCCACAGGGAGATCTGATCTCACAATCATTGAGTCTGTGAATCTGTCATTACATTATGAACCAACAGAAAAACTGAGACAGCGTCACTTTTGAAGAAACCTGCCTGTAAAGCTACACTGCTATGAAAAGTTTTAGCCACTTGTTTAAAAATGCTGTAAAGTGGGGATGCTTTCAAAAAATAATGTCATAAATAGATTTTATTTATCAATGAACTTCTAATAACTAAATCAAAAAAATATATAGTGTGAACACCCTTTGGTTAAAACCTCTTTTGTCCTTGGTAAACATGCACATAGCTTTTCAGGTAGCTTTGCAGGCAGGTTTCTACAATTGTCTTGGTGATGCTGCCACAGTTCTTCTGGATTTAGTCTGTCTCAGTTTTTTCTGTTGGTTCATAATGTAATCACAGACAGACTCGATGATTGTGAGATCAGATCTCCCTGTGGAGCACTGGCTGTTGTCAGTGCTTCACAAAATCTCACTGGATTATTACAAGAGACGTCCCAGTCTTCCTTGGTGATCCTGTTAACTTCAGATCATTTATGCAAGCCTTTGACAATGCCATAGACAGTAAAACTGAGAATGCTAAGGACAAGCTGTTTTATTTGGAGCAATATACCAACGGTGATCCACAAAGCTTAGTAAAGAGTTGTGGACATATGAGTGCAGAAAGTGGATACAAAGAGGCAAGAAGATTACTGCAATATCATTATAGTGACAAACTTAAAATTGCTTCAGCGTACATTGAAAAGGCACTAAAATGGCCTCAGATTAAATCAGAGGATGGGAAGATGCTTAATGCATACGCTCTTTTCCTGACTGGATGCCACAACACAATGGACTACATGGCTGAAATGGACAACCCTACTAACATGAGGGTTATCATCTCCAAACTCCCCTACAAAATGAGAGAGAGTTGGAGAAATGTTGCATACGACATTCATGAAAGGTCTGGCAGAGGAGGTAGGTTTTCAGACTGGTGGATTATATTGATCGTCAAGCCAAAGTAAAAAATGACCCCTTGTTTGGAGACATTCAAGAGCTAACCACTGCAAATGTTGAGAAGAAAAGTAAAACTGGAGACAAACAGTTGTACAAACAGGTTAGTCCCAAGGGAAGTAGTTTCGTCACAAGTGTCTGTACTGAACAGAAGAAGCAAGGTGAGATGAAGAAAGAAACAACCTCAACTTGAGAAAACATCAGTAGTTATTATAACGGACTGTGTGTCAACTGTCAATCAAAAAAACTCATTAATTTATTACCCTGTTTTGGGAGGGTGTCCGATTTTTAGTCTAGTTTTACATGTCAATCATGTTTATGTGCAAAATGTACTTTTAACCTCTGTCCCCTCCTGAGGAAGTGTCCCCTCCCTACTCTGGCTCTGTCTATTCTGCTGAGGATCTGGCCCCCTCTATAATTTTCTTCAAATGTTTTACTCTGTTTAGGGTTTGTCTGTTTTTCAGTCTAGTTTGTCCATGTCAGTAGTGTTTACGAGCATAACATTTCGTCTACCATATGACCACATGGTTCTGGCTATCACTGAGGATCTGAACTCCTCTCCACCTTTCTACACCAGATGTTTTTTGACTTTCTCCTAACACCATTGTGAACAATTAGGTTTGAATGTGTGAAATGTTTTGTAAAGGGTAAATAACTGTTTATGGTGTGTGTGTGTTGACTGTAGTAAGAGCTGTGTTCCATTTTTAGCGTTTACACTTCAAACACAAAATGAAAGCGTATGAACTTTTGTTTCCATTTTATCTCAATGTGTCTTCATCTAGCTTCTGATTAAAGGACACACCCCAACTTGTTTTTCCGGACTGGGGGGAGTGTGGTCGTTAAAATGTGTTTGTATCGTTACCTCCTCAGGTTCCCTACTAATGGTTTTATAGCAGTTGTTAAAACAAAGAATAACGCTTTTGACTTCTGTCTTGGGAAGTTACCTATTCAGAGTGACAAACGTGCTTAATATGGTTGTTAATAATTTAAGACAATCTAGATAATCACAGAATGTCATTTTGACAAAAGTAAAAAATGCTTTAGCATTCTGTGTCTTCATCTACTTTTCTGTTTCTCGTTTTCTGATAGTTTTCAGACAAGTCTAGTTTTCCAACTTGTTTTTACTGACTGGGGAAGTGTGGTCATTCAAATGTATTTTATCGTTATCTCCTAAGGTTTGCTACTAATGGATCTATACAGGCTGTTAAAACAAAGAATAACGCCTTTATCAGTACACACGGCCCCATCCTGTCTGATACCTCCTGGTCTGGGAAGATACCTATCCAGGGTGAAGAATGATCTTAAGTGTGCACTAGATGTTTCAAATCAAAGAAGATATTTGACAAAAGTAAAATAAAGTATGCTAAATCAGGGTTTGGCAATCTGTCTCTTCATCTAGTTTTCTGATTAAAGACAAGCCTCCAACTCCAGCTTGAATATCCTTAATGTGTACTGACACCCATAGACTCCCTCCACTTCCACTGAGCTTCATGCCTTAGATAAAGAATCATTCACATAAATACATCTTATACTTATTTAGGGTAAATTTCACATTATAACAAGAAAAATGGTACATAATCTTCTTTTTATTACAAAGCTTTTATTTCTAACCATTTTAATTTAATGCTAATATCTTAAATTAAAGGTGGCCTATTTTATATATGCATATAATAAACAAAACATATAAGATAATGCTATCATAATCATGGCTTTTGTGTTAACCACTCTTGATGTATCTGTTCAGCCAAAAACCTTTTAGTGGGCATCTATGGACTTTCATGAAAACATCTTTTATGTAATTTTGTTCAAATGGAAACCAGAAAACTTTTACACAATCTTAAGTTTTTTAAGATTTACTTTTGTCAAATATCTTCTTTGATTTGATTTGAAACATCTAGTGCACACTTAGATTATTAACATTCGTATTAAGATCATTCTTTACTTTGTATAGGTATCTTCCCAGGCCAGGAGGAGTCAGACAAGATGTCTATCCAGTGTGACAAATGTCCATGATATGTTTGTTAATAAATCTTATGCTTGCACTAGATGTCAAAAATATCATTCCTTGATTATCTAGACAAATAAAAAAAATAAAAGCCTCATCTGGTTTAGGGTAATGTAAGGGGGCTGAGGCAGAAGCTGAAGCAGGATCCAGTTGCAGATGTTTATTGGGGTTATCAAATGAGTCGTGATCCATAATCAAAGTCAAAAAGTACAGGCAAAGGGTCGTAATAAACATAGACAGTCCAACCATGCAACACAACAAAAGGGAGAGACGTAAATCAGAGGTCGTAAATCCAGGCAGAGAATCAATATCCAAACAAACAGTCCAATCCAGGCGTCAAACAAAGGGGCAAGGCAAAAATCAGAAAACGAGAACCAAACAATAGGTAAAACACAGGAAATCAGGCAGTAAAAGAGAATGCTCAGTAGTCAGGTGCAAAGCTGGCAATACTTTGCAAAGTTGCCATGGTTTATATAGATGCCAAACAGGAAGTAAGTTCAGAGTTCAGGGTTCAAAGTTCAGAGTTCAGCAGAGGGAGCATGAGCAGTCAGTATTCCGGTGAGGGCTCCCTCTGCTGGCGTGATGTTACAGGTAAGTATTCTGCATCTTCATCTAGTTTTCTGATTCCTGTTTCTCACCTGTTTCTGTGCATCTATGGACTTTCATGAAACCATCTTTTTATGTAATTTTTTTCGAATGGCAACCAGAAAACTTGCACACAATCTTATTTTTTTCTTTTTTAACGATCCATGTTACCTTTAAATCAGGAACTTTCTAAGAGCTGAAAACATAACAAAACATGTCTTAGTAGCTCTGGAAGAGTATGTTCTAAAAATTGACAACCCATTCACAATACTTCAGAAGATAAAAAAAAATTGTTTTCTGCATAAGTTGCAAATTTTCCTGTATGCTATAGTCACTTTCTTAGTTTCACTTTCTCATTTAGCCTCCTACCTGTTACTCAGAAATGAGTGTGGAGAAAAACACTGTTCATTTGTAATGGGTAAATCCAGAGTTGCGCCACTGAAACAGATAACAATCCCTAGAATGGAGCTGACAGTTGTTGCAGCAAAAATGGACAGAATGTTAAAACTTCAGAGCTTCAAGCTGCAAGACTCTGTTTTGGACTGATAGCCTCACAGTACTGCAGTGCATTGAGAATGAAACCTTATGGTTTAAAATGTTTGTGGCCAATAGGGGTTCCTTCATCAGAGAATCTTTGGAGTCTGCACAGTGGAAATATGTTGGCACTTCATTAAACCCAGCAAATATGGCTTCCAGAGGCATCAAGGTGGAAAACTTTGAAAAAAGAAAGTTGGATTAAAGTTCCAGAATTCCTTTGCAAATACAAGAGTGAATGGCCAGTGAATGGTACAGACTAAAGAGAGCAGTTGCTTGGATGTTACGGCAGAAGGAAGTAAAGCAGCAGACGAGTAAGACTTTACACAGAGACTGTAAATATAAATTTAATTGAAATTGTGGACTTTCCAAAATAACTGTTTAAAGGAAAGAGAATTATCTTTATGGCTCCATTCAAGTATTTGAGTAAGATAATTGTTACTCAAATACTTATTGTTGTAATAGGGGCTAATAGGGGATAGTACATAGTTATGTATGTACTATCTGAAAGATGACTGAAATTCTGAAAGTACTTTTCTGATTCTTTCTTCGTCATATAATATTATTATATTATTATTCTTATTATATTATTCTTTACTATTTTAAAATTTTCATCTCATTCTACCTTTTATTGTATTCTACACTACTTTTATTAACGTTGTTTAATCTATAATAAGGGAATGGTCTCCACTCAAGGTTTTCAATAGTGTAACGGGACACTGTTGTGAAGCAGTAACTTTCCACTGTTTCTAGTATAATAACACTGATTGAACTGCACATTTAAGAACTAAGATTATTCAATATATCTTATTCCATCATCATTTTGACTTCTGTCTGATGTTTTTCCCCCCATCTCTGAATTTGCTTTACGGTTTAGTTTAAGTGTTAGCTCTCAACAGTTAACTATGTTTGAGTAACAAGAAAATCACTCTCTAAATAAATTGAGTCTAGTGAGCATAATGTATAGATCTGTTGAATCTATCACCTCTGAGCTGAAATGTCTCTGTATTATCCTCTTGCCCTGTGTAAATGAGACTAATGCCCAATTCAGAATGACATTTACATTTACGCATTTTGCAGACGCTTTTATCCAAAGCGACTTACAGTACATTGAAGTTATACATTTTCTTAGTACATGTACTCCCTGGAAATCGAACCCACGACCTCTTGCGCTGCTAACACAATGGTCTACCACTGAGCTACAGGAGAACCTGTATGACTTAGGAATTTTTGTAGTTCCAGTGACTACACAGTTATGTCTGCTGTAGGTTTCCTACGAGAAAATGGAGGGTATTTTTTTTAAACAGAATGCTTAAAAAAGATGATTTATATTTAAGAGTCAAAGAAATTCTCCATACTAGGTTCTTCCTTTAGCTGCCCATTATATTGGGAGCTCCTGGTTATTGCGCTGTTGCAGTTCATCACCTCAGCTAATTTTAACAGGAAGGAGCTTATTGCAGATGTATCTGTAGGAAACCTTTTCCAGGAGTTCACTTCTGATGAGGTTTATGCTGGCTCAGTTATCTTGCACCATCCATACAGCCTTTCATCAGCGAAAACCCCTCTCCTCAAAAAGTATCACAATATGAGCCTTCTAAAGGTGAGTGAGGGTTAGAGGGCCTTCAAAGATGTATTCCTAGGGGCCTGGCAGTACAATTTATAAGACCTGTACAACTTAAAGCTGCTATTTGTCATTTTTGTCTCTCTATCGCCATCTCAGTTTGAAACATAAATAAAACCATGTAAAATAAACTGCAATTTTATGTATGATGAAGTCAAACTGACATTTGTCGTGAAATCTGACTCAACAGCTCAGATTATAAAGCAATATCATAAACATACCATTACGAATCAGGATAAGGTAAGGAAACAGTTTTGAACACTAATCTGTTATGTACTTGCCCAATAACTGCTTATTTATTAATGCCAAAAAGTAACAGATTGCAGCTTTACCTGCAAGCTTAATTCTTAAAAGTAAACTATAAATTAAAAGCCAGCCTTTGTTCAAAGCAACAGTTTGTGAGGTAGCAGTAATGCTGTATCTGTGTAATCTATATGCTTATTAGACTACATTAGTGAGTTCTGTTGGGCTCTTTAAAGCATATATGCTATGTTCTTGATTGTATGTGTCTCCCCATATTAACCTCCATCGTCTATTGCCTTGGCATATATATAGTCTAACAAATATTCTACCTGTACGCATATTTTCAAGGTAAATTGCATATTAATGTGTGTCAAATCTGGTCATGTTTACATTCTAAATGATCCTCTCTGGATTTGCTAACTCTTTTCCCGCCTCAGTATACACCTCAGTATTGGTCTATCAGCCTCAAGATGTGTGGTACACCCAAGGGTAAAAGTCCACCACGCAGAGCAAAGTTCGCTCGCTCTCTCCCTCACCCACTCGCTGCACATCCTCTTGAGCCCTGCCTCACTCTCCGAGACAGCCTTTCCGGTGGTGTTTACTTCGGCTCAGTTCGTCTATCTTCGCTGACCAATCCGACGTCGGGAAGGACCCAACGAACTGCCGCTCACTTCGAACGCATCAGGACCTGCAACATCCCTCACGCACACCTGGACGCTTGCTTCAGCACACCTGAGTTCACTGCAAGTATCCGATTCGCTGCGTTTAAGCTTTACCCCTTTTAAGGTGATTTTGAACTGATGGTTCATGCAGAAGTGGTTAGCCGATTTAATCCTGCCATTCTTTACTCCTCCTCTTTTTCTCACTGTTTATGTTTTATGTATTCGTTTAGTGTATGATTATTTGTTTAGTGTAGTCATATTTGTTCCCCGTAGCTTAGTCAATAAACTCGCGTGTTTATTCCTGAGAATTGTTTCTGTGTTTATTGCTCACATATTAACGTCACTTAAACTGCCTTGATTTCGTTACCTGCTCTGAAGTAGTACTGTATTACAGTAAGAATGTTATCTTTTCAAGGCCAGAAAAGTAACATTTCTTAGAGCTGATACGCGATCCGCTGAATACCCGGTGGACGAGTAATTTAGTCAGTCGCGAACATCAGGTAAAATCTATAAAACACGTATGATTAATCACAACAAATTGTGCGTGATTTCCCCTTTGGGCTAAACATCCCCAAATACACTACAAGGACCATGGTGCCACATACAACATAGACTACATAGACAACAAAGAACTAAGTACAATCACAGGGCAAAACATCACAAAAACAGTGCATCAGAATGTCACAAAGTGCAGACAGTACAACAGTACAAAAGACATGTGCAAAGACAACCTGTACAGTCAACCAGTACATAGACAAAACACCCTACTACAATACAATTTAACATAGACAGCAGCGCCGACTGATATACATGTCTGCAGAGAGGGTACGTGGTTGTAAACATTAACTGGATTAGCAGCAGGATTGGCAGCTGTGAGATGTGCAAAAATGCGATATGGTGTGCAAAATACAGATTGTCAGACCAGATCATGTGA
The DNA here is from genome assembly GCA_036877525.1 of Chromobotia macracanthus. Taxonomy (NCBI): domain Eukaryota; kingdom Metazoa; phylum Chordata; class Actinopteri; order Cypriniformes; family Botiidae; genus Chromobotia; species Chromobotia macracanthus. The sequence goes on along the minus strand of JAZGTH010000010.1, from coordinate 13,948,593 downwards.
GTTCGAGAGTCTGATGGCTTGGGGAAAGTAACTGTTGCACAGTGTGGTTGTGAGGGCCTGTATGCTCCGTACGTGTGTGAGGGTTTGTGGGGTCATCCACAAATACTGTTAGCTTTGAGAATACAGTGCGTGTGTAGATGTCCACAACATATGGAAGAGATACTGTCCTCACCATCCGCTGTAGGGTTTTGCAGTCCGAGATGGGGCAATTTCCAAACCAGACAGTGATACAGCTGCTTAGGATGCTCTCGATGGCCCCTCTGTAGAATGTGGTCAGAATGAGGGTGGAAGATGTGCTTTTCTCAGACTGTAGGAAGTAGAGGCACTGCTGGCTTTCTCACGGATTTCTTTGTGATGGAGCTGGTGTTGAGGGACCAGGTGAGGGTCTCCGCCAGGTGAACACCAAGGAATTTGGTGCTGTTGACGATCTTCACAGAGGACCCATCGATGTACAGGGGGAATGGTCGCTCTGTACCCTCCTGAAGTCAACAATCATCTCTTTTATTAATGTTCAGACAGGTTGTTGGCTTTACACCAGGCTGTAAGATGCAGTGCTTAATGTGGTGGTGCTGGAGATGCTGTTCCCGATACTGACTGACTGAGGTCTCCCAGTCAGGAAGTTGCAGAGGTAGGTGTTCACACCCAGCAGGCTCAGCTTCCCAGCGAGGTGCTGAGAGATGATAGTGTTGAATGCTGAAGTCAATGAACAGCATTTGCACATATGTGTTCTTCTTCTCCAGGTGTGTGAGGGCCAGATGGAGAGTTGTAGCAATGGCATCATCCGTGGAACGGTTTGGACAATATGCAAACTGCATTGGGTCCAGTGAAGGAGGCAGCAGGGTTTTGATGTGCCTCATGACGAGCCTTTCAAAGCACTTCATAATGATGGGCATAAAGCAGGTGATGGTGTCTTGTATTTTGTGATCGCCTGGATGCCCTGCCACATGCACCGGGTGTCACCACTATGCTGGAAATGGCTGTGGATTTTCTTGGCGTGTGCGCACTTTGTGTGCCTCTCTATGAAGAACAACTGAAAGAAATGGTTTTTGGATTTCTTCCTTTGTCATTACAATATTACAATAAACGTGGTGTGCTGCAGCGGAACCTCCTGATCCAGTATGTAGTGTATAATTGTAAGAGCCAAGAGTGTGAATATGTGCTATTATGTTTGTGTTATTAAGCTATAAATAAAAAGGCTTGACTTATTTTAAAAGAAATTGCAGTGCTGTTTTGCAGAAGCTGTTAATGTCTGTAGTTCATAGCAGGGTTCACTATAGAAAACAGGGATCACTTTACGTTTCTGATTCAGATTGTGATTTAGATTCTGACTGTGCTTCTGATTTTTATGTTTTAATGTTGCTGATGAGTGAGTGATGAGTTGCCGATATCTTTGCTGGTCTAGATAGAAAAAACAGAACAATTTATTACCACAAATTAATTCAAGATTGCAATCTGAGAGGGTCCTCATACATGATAAATTATAAAGGAGAAATTATATGAAAATAGTTCTGTGAAGGGAACCCTTGAGAATATTGTGGTGCATCTTACAGTAATTACTTGCAGTGCTATTGCTATTGTTTGTTTTAGTTTTTTAAAATAAAATGTTTCTGAGACAGATGGTTCTGTAGGGCTGTATAGGAAACAATTATATTAGCAAAACATCAGAACAGTTTCTTTATCCATGGTCAATGCACCACAGTCAAGGGATATGCCATTTTGACTATTTATAACCCAGTGTTACTAGTATAGTGCTTAGGAGATGAAGTAGAACAAAGATCTTGGTATTTTAAGTTGTGGAGTAACATCATTGCCTAACCCAAAACCTATGACTTTGTTACAGTAACATCTAAAGCAGTTTTCAGTAAAACCTATGTGCTAAGTCTTGCAATGCTTGAGGCTGTCTATCCCTGTTTAACTGCATGATTGTGTTTACATTATTAATAGGTTTAACTAAAACATTTCTGGTTAAACCTAAGACATGATACAAGAAATTCAGGATAGGATTCAGGTCAGGATATTTTTTTAAAAACTTATCTTTTGTTCCATGGTTGACATAAGTCAAAAAAGTTTAGGACATGAGGGTGAGTAAATGATGGCAGAATTATCATTTTGACAATAGTGAACTATTGTTTTAAATTGTTATAACAAATGACTTGGTTAAGGTGCATTTTCTGCGAGAACATCTAAAAGCAACTAATTTTCTAAGCACTCTTGTTTCCCTCTTTGACTCACTTTAGTAAAGGTGATGCATTTCTTTGGGTGTGTTCTTCAACACTTGATCTCATTTACTCCTTCAGACTCCTTCAATTTTGAGGCTTCAGACTGCCTCTAAATTCTTCCTTCGGAAACCTTTCTCTGTCTTCTAGGATCCTAATGTAATGAAGGGACTGAGGCAGCAAGATCCATTTGCAGCAGTTTATTAAGAGTTAACCAAAACAGGCAGGATCAGGCAACGGTAAACAGATATAACATGGGCAAGGCAGATCAGAAACAGTAAACATGAAAGGGTCGAGGCAGGCAGCAAACAATCAGAGTAGAATACACAATCCAAGGTCGGGGCAGGCAGCAAACAATCAGAATATAATAAACAATCCAAAGGTAACAACAAACCCATTCAACAGCGTAAACCACTAATAAACCCAGTAGTGTCAACCATGGCAAAAACAAGACTTTGCAATAAACCAGAGTTTACATGGATCTTATATAGTGATACAAAAAGGAAACAAGTGCACAGGTAATCAGTCCCAGGAATGTGGCCTTATGGGAGTTGTAGTCCGAATGAGCGACTATGTTTTCAAGGCTTTTGGGTACCTAAACATGCTCAAAAACTCCTGAAACTTGGCACACATGTCAGGGTCGTTGACCAATAGGGCCGGGCAAAGGCTGACAAGTAGAGACATTGCTGATGTAGAAGGATTTATGATATCTTAAATTATGTTGTCATGGTAATGTGTTAAACATTAAAACTACATTCAGGTGCATTTGATGCTCTTAACATGTTTAAAATTACATGTAATTTGGCACACACATCATACTGGTCAACCAATAAAAGCTTAGACATTGACGTAGTGGGGGGTCTGTAGTGCACCCTTTTGACTAATGGAGTTAGTTTTACCTATGGTCACCAAATGTACTACATGTATTATTCTCATTAAGCTGGGCAAATTTCAAAATTACATTCATTAGCTGTGCCCAACAGGAAGTTGGCCATTTTGGATTGAATGTGGATTTCTGGGTTCTGAATTTTTAAATACTTCTCCTAAGGAATTTATGGGATTGTCTCTAAATTTAGCAAATATTATGCCAAAACACTGAATATGTTGAATTCCAAAGGGATCTTTGATATCTCGAACAGTTTTGCTATGGTGAGGCATAAATTCATGGCAAAAAATGGAAACAGGAAGTGTCTCATATCTTATGCGTACATTGAGGGATTTACATCAAACGTGGGAAATTTGTTTGGTGTTTTGGGCTGATCACAATGATAGGGCTATTCTGAGTCACAGTTATAGGACCACCAGCTGGCAGCAGGGTTTCCCTTGAATCCTCCAGCTTTCCCCACAGTCCAAAAGCATTGAGATTAGGTGAACTGGAAATGAGATAGAAGATATTGAATTAGGGCTTTCCAACAGAAGCAACTTTAACTACCATTACAATGGAATTTATTACTATAGTCTCAGTATAAGACTCCTTAACACTAGCTTCTAAATTTCTCCTTCCACGCAAGTTGAATTCTAACTTGGGTTGCCCACATATGTTGCACTGCTAAACATGATAGAAACTACCATGCCACATATCTCATATTTTGTCATTTACAAGCTAAAGCTTAATTTCTTTTACACTGCCTTCCTTTCTGTGTCTCTCAGTCCTTTGTTTGTCTCCACTTTCTCAGTTCAGCACATCTCTTCTCACTCAGTATGACACTTTGATGGATAACATCCCTGTGGCTGCATTCCACTCTGTGGGTGTGGCGCTAATAGCTAAAAGCCTCTTACAGTAGTGTTAAACACAAGCTGCTCACAAGCTGAGCTCCTTCATTATTTACCATGTGTGTCACACCCAATGTTTTCTACAGAATGCCTACAGTGTCTACAGTGTTTTCTGCCTCTTTTGCAGCAGGAGAGCCCCCAATCCCTGTAGACCTCCAATGGTATATGATAGCCCAGCAATTGGTGTACTACACAACAATATGAAAAAACTTTTTTGACAACAAATTTGCAAAATGTTTTAAATATTAAAATATTCTTCTGTATATTGCGAACAGTTGCATAAGTGTGTCTTTAACTCAGTTATCTAAAATAAGGATGAAGAATGACAAATCATGTATCAAAGTAATTATATAGAAATAGGAAATTGCAACAGACAGGAAATGGCACATGAAAAATGTACAAAAATGTCAGTCAGCATGGAATAATAATACTGTTATGAAAGAGTGATAAGTTTGACTTAGCATCATGTTAGCATGATTTAGCATGATGATAACATGACTTAGCCTGATGTTAGCATGGCTTAGCATCATGTTAACATGGTTTAGCATTACATTAGCAATATTTAACATGATTTTAGCATTATGCTAGTATGATTTAGCATGATTTAGCCATACTAAAATATGGCTTATTCATGATGTTATAAGGTTGTTAGGGTGCAGAATATTTCAATGATGTTAACATGTTTATATGATGTTAGCATGACTAGCATGAGGCTACCATGATTTAGCATGACACTAGCATGATAGATATACTAAAATCTGGCTTATTCGTGATGTTATGAGGTTGCCTGGGTGTGGCCAGGAATTTACCAGGGCAATCCCTAAAGCCCCCTGACAGCCTGAGTCAAATAAGCCCACCCACATGTCTGTACAATGTTATAATGCTGAGATATGGTTTATTCATTTCATTACCTGGTTGCTAGAGTATGGTATATGGTTGTTAGGGTGTAGCTAGACAGTTAACAGTGTAAAACTAATAAACAGATGTGTTTGAATCAAAAGAACCAACTCCCATGTCTTTATGATGTTCTTTTGCTGAAATATGGCTAATTCATGTTGGTTCCTAGGGTGCTCTTAATGGTTGCTAGGCCATGGCTGGACAATTTGCTTTGCGAGCACCACTAATAAGAGGATGAATAGTGCAAACAAAGAGCACTAAGCTACTAGTCACCTTTTATGTGGACTGAGGCTGATGAATTTATATGGTAATATTGACTGCTGAAATGCAGTCACTTTCACTTCACTAGATTGGCTGTGTTCTATTACCTCGAAATGCAGTCACTTTCACTTCAATACATGGGCTGTGTTTACATTGGCACCAAAAATCTGATTTTTACTTACATCTGACACCGATTGGAATTTGTTGCACATGTGTAAACACAAAAATCCACACAAGGTCCAACTTTCTGGATCTGTTCTGAACCACTTCCAAATGTGGATTAATCAGATACATATCTGATATCCAGACATCTGACCTGCATCTAAACACACATATCCGATTCACCTTGGCTATGATGTCACTATTCTACAACGGATTGCATTAAACATCATCATTTCGCACAAGTACCGTACCTGTCCTGTAATACCAGTCCAAAATAAAGAGCATTAAAGCCAAATATAAGGAGGCAATAAGGATAAATGGAGTTGTTGTGTCACTGGTTTGGAAAGCATTTAAGCTGTCTTTATGATGACAGCATTAAAAAAATCACTTTAGCTTTTTTGTCTAATTAATTGCTGTTGAGCGTACTTTTGCTGACTTCTGAACAGATGAATTAGCAAAAGTCCATCCACAACTCAAGGGTCAATCATGACTCTCATATTAGTAAATGACTGGAATCTTTTGGGCAGGAGATTAATGTGAATGCTCATTAGATACAAGGTTTGTCTAAAGTGTAAACAGACGGGAAAAAAATCTGATATGAACTTAAGATCGGATCTGAGCATTAAGACTTGCAGTGTAAACGCAGCCACAGTGTGGGTTATTCCATGTATCAGGCTTGACCCTTTTTCAGTATGTGGGAAAAGCACTCGCTCTCTGTGGAGACATTTCTACAAACATCTGTTTACTCAAGAACACCTGTGCAGATAATCAAAGAGTTCAATTATGATTAATAATTTAATTAGTTTTAATTCAATTCAGTTCAATTTTATTTATGTTTTGCGCTTTTTACAATGTTACATTGCATCAAAGCAGCTTTACATATAATAAAAAATAAAACACTGAATGAAAAACACTGAATGAAATGTCAAGCAAGTTCAACGCTGAATACATGGTATTATTGTAAATAATATGTATGAGATGTGTATTAATAAATCTATTTAGTGATATTAAGTTTGTAGTTGGTTTTTGAATAAATGGTTGACTGAACTGCTAAAAACTACAGCACTTTTGCACCATTTGAATAAATGGTAAGTTTAATAAAGAAGTCAATCAAACCCTGGATGATCTGTCTCTGTCATACCATTCTGTCCCCCACCATCTGGTCTGGATAAAGTTCAGATCCAGCTGACTGCAGGACATTGGGGAAATGAAAGACAGACAGATTTAGTGTGGAGCCAGTGCATCTGTTCTTATGGGATGTGTCCCAGGTTCCAGTTTACCTAATTAGTGCGGCCCAACAATCCCTTAAGTAGATTTGAGTAATAAATCAATGTGCAGGCTAGAAGAGGTGTGTCTTTAATCTAGATTTAAACTGACATTGTGTATCTGCCTCCTGGACAATACTGGGAAGACTGTTCCAGAGTTTGGGTGCCAAATATGAAAAGGATCTACCACCCATGCTTTATTTTGAAATTCTGGGTATTATCAACTGGTCAGAATCCTCAGATGGTAGTGAAGGACTGTAATAAGAGAGGAGCTTGCTCAAGTATTGAGGAGATAAACCATTCATCAGGGCAATTTTGAAGTTTATACGATGCCTGCTAGGCCGCCAGTGCAATGTTGACAGAACTGGGTTAATATGGTCATACTTATTTGTTCTCGAGATCAGGGCTGGTCATTTCTTTTACATGTTACGCTTGACCATGTAAATACTTTTTATCTCTCTTTTAAGTTGTACAGATTGATAAAGCCTTCAAAATAACACAGAGATTGCCAAAGAGCTTCCACCAGTCAAACTACATTGCTCTAGTAAGTGCGGCCCTTTAAAGGTAGTGTAGGCAATTTCGTAGAGACTAGCAATAGCAAGCTACCTTTGAAAGCATAAGATCCCGCAATCACTTTAGAGTGCTCTCTAAAGCAACGCCTCCTCCTACACATGAGCGCATACCTAGTTTGACCAACAAGTAGGACATCCTCATTGCATTTGCATCCCGAATAAAATGATTGGATTAATATTTTATGGTCTTACACCTTCCACAGAAGATATATAAATATATTTAGACTTCTTTACTTAGTGATGTGAAGAGATTTTCATCCAGCATAACAAAAAATGTTTCTGGATAAAATTGCATCTACACCATGATTAAAGTATAAAAAAATCATATTAACAGCGCAACTCAAATGTTCTGATTTCTTGATCTGATTAGTTTTTTTGTGTTTTGGCAGTGCTTGCAGAAGATGCTATCAAGGCTGCATTAGCAGACTACAGACTTAAACAGAAAGATGACAAGGAGAGTTTGGCAGAAGCTAGAAATTCGCTGTCGCTCATTCTCACCCCGACTCAGAAACACAGTTTAGTTTGTTTCCTGACTGAGGTTTCAGTAAACTTTACTAAATATAAATGTCTTTATTACTAAAATCTTTAAATCAATATTACTATAACTGTGAGGTTCTTTTCGTTTACATTTTGTTTCGCTGTATCTATGAATCACGCACATTAAAATAAAGTCTTTAATTCTTGAAGATCTCAAAATTTGCCATAGAATGTTTTCTATGTTAAATGTGAACTACTACAATGTATGTAAATTTGTTCAGCCATGTTTTTTGAGAAGGATGGTGTAAATTATGGTAAAATGTATATTTGTCCAGATTTATTTTCCCAAGGGAATCATTGTCATTTGAGCATTGATTTGTCACATCAAGCAAAGCTTATGCTGAAAACAGAGCAAATTGATTCCAGGACATACATACCTAGATGCTATTCTGTATTTTATTTTGTAAAAACTTAATAAAGCCCTAAATAGTCATTGATGTTGTGTTTGTGTGATTTCCTGCTTTGCCTTAATGTTCTGTGTCCAAAACAATCAAATTAAGAATGTATGCTAATATCTCCTTGAACATGTGGAAGTGGGGATACTCTCAGGTTTCGAAGAAGGATGTTCTTCAGAACCAAAAGTACTGTGAACATCAATAGGCCGGTAAGAACACAGAGCACAGCCAGGATGGCAATGAGTGCAGGGTCACTGGACTGCAGTACTGCAGTACAAGGAGTGAGCACCAGTCCATTGTCTCTAGTAGGGATCATGGAACCAGGAGACCCCATAGTGGCTGATGCTACTGGTACGTGATCTGTTGAATTCTCCACACAATTAAGTTCACTGTCTGTGGGTTGTAGAGCATTTGGGTGGATTGGGGCACATAAGATGTGAAATTTAGAGAGAGGCAATCCTCGTAGCTCAGTCTCTCCAAAGTGCGTTGATCTGATCCCAAGAAGGATCTTGATGGGCTTCCATGGAGCAATGAAGATAGCGAGCTGGTTTCTTGAATGGCTTTTTGAAGATGCTTTGCACTTGAATGAATTTATGTTGAATGCAGTGTCAGATCTAACCAGCATAGAAGCACTTGTCTGTTCTATATGACTTTCAACCACTTTCTCAGATGTTCGGGTTGAATTTACGATTGATGTTCTCTCAATGGGCTTAAAAAGTTTGGGACAGATGGCCATGACTGACAGAGTTAAAAGCAACTTCTGTGCCAGGTGCAAAGGAGCTGTACACACTAGATCTGTTGCCATCCTTAACCTATCCATTAGAAGCCACCGGTACAGGTACATGATGTCACACTCACAAACCCACAGATTATTGGCTAGTTCCACTGAGCAGAGGCGGGGCAGCCCATCGAAAGCCTGCTCGGGTATAGAACGCAAACAATTGCTATTAATCTTTAAAGCCTGAAGGTTTATCAAAGCACCCAATGAGGGGAGATCCAAGGTAGATATACAGTTGGATGACACATCTATGTGTGTTAGTGAAGAAGGTAAGTTTGCTGGAAGGCGAGATAATCTGTTACCTTACCTTAGAGTCAACATCCTCAGTCTGGTCAGCCCTTGCAGAGCCCCTGACTGAATGGCTCATATCCGGTTATCATCCAGGTCGAGGTGTGTGAGGTTCCCAAGCTGTCTCAGAGATTCAGCAGTGATGTAGGTGATCTGGTTCTCCTGATGCTGAAGGGTCTCCAGGCTTGAAGGCAGTCCCCGAGGGAAACGGGCCAGTTGGTTGTGGCCGAGACTCAGCTGCTGCAGTCCCAGGTATGGCTGAAACACATTGTTCACATTGCAAAGATGATTCCGGGCCACGGAAAGAACAGAGGTGCTTAGGGGGACGGAGTGAGGCAGAGTGTGTAGACCCAGAGACTCACAGTTTTTTCTTCTCTCAGTGTTTTGAACCAGCTGGCGTTTTTGTATTGATCCTGCAGGGCAGCCACCAAGTAGAGCATTGCAATAATCAAGTCTTGATGTCATAAATGTGTGAATTAATTTTTCGGTGTCTGACATAGAGGATGTGTTGTAGTTTTGATATATTTTTAAGAATGGAAAAATGCAGTTGTACAAATATTGGAATTGTGTTTTTTAAAGGACAGATTGTTATCGAAAAGGACACCCAGATTATTAGCTAATGAAGCAGGCTTTACAGAGCATCCATCAAGAATAAGACAGTGTTCTTGGTTGTTCTGTGTGGATGATTTTGGTCCAATAAGTAAAACATCTGTTTCGTCTGAATTTAGTAGTAGAAAGTTGCTAGTCTTCCAAGTTTTGATATCGACTATACTTTCTGTTAGCTTGGTGAATTTATGCATCTTGTTGGGCCTAGAAGAAATGTACAGCTGTGTATCATCACCATACCAATGAAAACTAACTCTGTGTCTCTTAGTAATTGCTCCCAGAAGTAGCATATACAGGGTGAAAAGCAGAGGCCCGAGCACTGAACCCTGCGGTACTCCATACTGAACTTGTGATCAATATGACACCTTTCTCTCACAGCAACAAACTGGAACAAACTTGATACGGCTATAACGTGTCATGGTGTGCAGTGCAGCACCAGCCTGACCCGCTGCCGCATATGCCCTGCCATTAAAGTGCAATGTGACCCAGAGTGAAAGAGAAAAGGGAGGGAGAGTGAATATATAAATTACTTATTGGATATAAGAGTAGAGGTTGGTATATTGTAGCATTTCTGTCAAGGCAAGGTTCAAAAAGTATCCCAAAGGACACGTGCCCAGTATTTCAATTTCTTAAACTTTAAGATGACTTTGTGTTATGAACAGAATGAACCACATTCAGATTCAAAAATGTAAGCTGTTACATTATGCTTGTATATCTTACAGTTTGTAACAGTATACAATGTTAATATACCAATCTACCTGAACTTTTTAAAATCTGCTTTGCATCATAATTGTCATATCTGTTTTTCTTAGCACCTGTATTTTGGAAATCCGTTCTCACTTCCTTTTGTCCTTTTGTTCCAGTCTTTTGCTGTGTCTGAAACCATGCTGCATTGTGGGTAAAAAAGAACCCTTCCTACAAATGTAGGAAGTTGTTCACTCAGGTTTCTCATATCATTACTAAATGGCCGATACTCAAATAGTTATAGAAATAGAAAATAGAAACAGGGAGCAGTTTCAGGTAGAGCACTTGTAGTTCTGTTCTTGTTGTTTAGTCTGGTTCCGCTATTGCATGCTGTAATATTACAGCTACAATAATATTAAAGGGGGTAAAACATTTAGCTAATTAACAGATATTTTATGTAGTGTTATTATGTAGTATTTTTTAAGACACTAAACATTATTACATAAATATTATTATTATAACTATTATGAAACTGATCATTAAGATCATTAAATGTACAAGGATTTGGTCAACAAACAAGAGAGTAAAAAACATAAAACACTAGATGTTACCTCTCTCTTTTTCTACACTGTGGAACAAAACCTGTCTGTATGTATCTGCTCTTCCATTTTTTTTGTACCTTGATGTTTTAATTGTACATGTAATGTACTGCCTGATCATCTGGATCATCTGGATTCTACTGTAACACTTGTGTGTGTGAATAGGGACTTTAGTCATTTGTTAACTTTGTAGCTGGTTGCAATTGTTTTACAGTATATGTAAATATACACTTACCGTACAGTGTACTTGTGATTAATATTAATTAATATTAATAATACGTTAACTACATGGACGCAATGTGGGTTAAAGTTAGGTTCAGGGTTTGGTTCTTAACTGGTACACCTATAGTGCAAGCTCTGCTAATTCAAAGTCATAATTGCAAAGTCATAAATGCAAAGGTAATGTTAATTATTAAACCAAACAAAATACTAAACTTTTAAAAACACTCAGCAATGTGATTATTTTATTAAGTGATATACATAAAAAATTTCCAATAATACCATGTATTCTGTTTTACTTGTTTGATAATTTTTCTATTTTCTGTGTTTTATTTTTCATTATATTTAAAGCCGCTTTGAACCAATGCAACATTGTACAAAGCTCTATATAAATAAAATTAAATTTCTAGTTCAAAATCCAGTTTTCCACTTGTACAAAGATTTACGTTATTGCGTCTATTATCGTTGCAGCAGGAATGACCTACAGTGTTGACATTTTTCTAATGATGACAGAAAATCAAAATAACTCAATAGCATAAAGGCAGTGTGATCCTCTTAAATATGACGTCGAAACAACATTTACCCAAAATTCAACACAACGTGACATCTGCTTCGTATTCTCTATATTTGTTTTATGTGTCAGTCAGTATACAACTGTGGTGACATTTCCATCTGAAATGTTCAAATCTAAAACTTATCGATATACTAATTATTTACTAATAATATATACTAATATACTAATATTATTTTAACTGTTTTTTAACATAATTATGTAATATCAAAAGGAACTAGGATAGACCCACAATGTAGACAAGACTGTAGACAAGACAGAATACAATAGGCTGCAATGCTTTAAGTTCGGAAGTGAGCAGTCTGAAGGTGGCAACATCTTCCACTGGTCTGGTTGGGCGTTGTAGTGGGTAAGTCAGATTCTGTCTCAAAAGCCTTAAACACAAAGCGCTGTGAGATGCTGGTCTTCTGGAGCACCAAGAAGGTCCTTGCTATCGGGAACACGCAGATGAGGCCCTGCAGAAGGTTGCTGCAGAAACTCCTTTAAAATCTGGAACACACAATGTACCTTGAAATTAAGTTCTGAACTTATTTCAGAGGCCTTTCTAAACAGAAGACTCAGAATGTGGTTTGTCTTGTTGTCTCTCTGAGCAAAGACTCAGAACAGGTTGATTTGTTAATACCTCCTACCTCACAGGTTGGATTTGGGGTAATCTGTTATGCCTCCTAGCACACAGGCTGGAAACATAGCGTTTTGCTGTTATTTCTCCATGATGAAAAGCTCAGCAAAGTCAAAGTGATTTATTGTCAGGTAGTGGAGGTACCATGTACAAAGATACACTGAAAATCATTTTTGAATTCTTCTTCACAGACGTCACACGACAGAATACAATAGATAACACTGCTAGTACAGAAAATATACATACATGTACGAAAATTACAAGACAGTATGTGACAGGTTGCAAATGTGACATTATTATTGACAATATACTGTAAAATCAACCAGTATCATTGTTCAAGATACATTCATGAATTATAACAATAATCTAATGGCAATTGGGTAGAAACTATTCCTAAATCTCATGATGCTGCTCGAATAGTGCCAAGCTACTTTCAAAAGAACAGAAAAGAGTAGTGCCTGTGCAGGGTTACCGTGGTCATTGATGATGTGCTCTGTTAGCTCTGAGGCATTGCATAGTATAGAGGTTCCATCTGCTGGTTCCTGTGTACCAGTGATTTGGGCTGTTTTAATAACCCATGTTGGGCTTCTCTGTCTGGTGTGGAGCAGCTGCCATACAGGGGTGCATGGTGGACATCCTGACATCCTGAAATAAAGATGACAATGAGCCTTTTTGATAATGGCTGCTGTGTGCTCAGTTCATAAGAGTTTTGTGATCACCAGCTCCTTCATTTTTACTGATATTGTTGTCAGATTGTTGCTTTGGCACCACTGTCCAAGAAGCCTCTCTTCCTCCTTCCCACCGCCTCATGTGTCAAGTTTGTTGTCAGTTGGTATTATGATCAGACTTCATTATAACCCCAGGACCACCTTGGAATGCCTTCTGATATGCTGTTCATATGTTTGAACACCGACACACACCGACCTCTGTCTGTCCATCATGAACCTGTTCATCTCTGGATTAGCCGAACCCAGGACTTCTGCCATGGCACCCTCCTCAACACAGCTGTTTCCTGCTGAGAAAAAGTGGGTTAGGCATGCACTCTGAGTCTCTGGGTCAGGGTGGATAGAGAAAGATTAGAGGGTTAATATTATCAATGGGTTAATAATATTCACAGTAGCCAAAGGCAGGAGTCTATTAAATGTGGCTATTAAATGAGCAGCAGGCCTTTAAAAAAAGGCCTGCTGCTCATATTGCCTTTAATCTACAGAACTACAATATTAGGGCAGAAAATGAATAGAAATGGAAATACAGAACATGACAAATCCAGCACAGTTGGCATTTAGATCTGTTTCGTGAAATGAGTTTGAACATTTGTGTCAGGGCGAGAGAAACAAACCCAGTCGCAGACAGCGTTTAACAGAAATGTACTACAGAAAAACTTATTGACAAAAACAAAACAAGAACCTACGAGGGAGCAAAACGAAAACCAAACACAAGCTTCAAACAGAACAAAGAAGCTCTCCAAGAAAACCAGAGCAAGAAAATGAACCAAAACCCAGAACACACAGCACAAGAAATAAAGTTACAAAGTTGCAAGATCACGACAGTGCAAGACAAAAAAATCACAAAAACTGCAAATTGCAAGAAGCCACATTACCAAGGCACAAGACAGAAAACACGAGGGCATTAAATAGCACAAAGACAAACGACTAACAGGTGCGCGAAATGAGCGCTGACGAGACAAGAGAATGAGGGGGCGAAACTATTTTGTGGTATAGTGTAACTGGTATTATTGTGCTGTTTTTTGTAAATATTGAAAAATTTTTGTAAACATTGTAAATATACCATCATGTGTAATTTATATCAGCAATAAGTCTAATCCTTTTAGCCCTCATTATCTTTCACAGTAAGATCTGACCCTGACCCTGAACTGTTGTAACTCAACCAAATAGGCTGATTGCTTAACTCTTTGTCTGTATGTTTCTCACCTTGCCTTTTAATTTTGTTTTTTATTTAAATTTTGCTGCTTTTCTTCTAATAATAAAATGGATCTCCTTTTAAAACTAATTAAGGCTAAGCCTGTTTGCATGTCAGGGGCAATGCTAATGTTCTTGGCTGATCATGGTGTGGTATTATCCAACTTTCCCACACTCCTTTTAATACCTTGGAGACATCTTTAATTAGAGTTAATCAGTCTCTTAGTATTGAGAACTTTGCAGTGTCAGGGGTTAAATGGCAACCTCTAATATACTCTTCTCAAGCATCCATATCCAATGGTTACTGATGGTGGATGTTTAAAATTAATTTGTGGAGTAGTGGTTGCTGTTATTACTTGTTTTTCTCATGTCATTAAGTCTCGTACAGGGCAGCGCAAGTTCTTGTTATATATTTTATTGTTTAAATGGACTTGAACTGCATTGAACTACTTGAATTCCTGTGAAAGAACTGCATATTGAAATAATAACAGAACAAGCTTAACAAACAAAACTCAAAGCTCTCCAAAAACCGGAAAGCTTGGAGACAAAACACGGCACGAGAGAACAGCAAGACAGGGACCAAGTAACCGTAGAGCTTGACGAGACTAGCAAACCACATGGGAAGCAAGACGAACCGGCACAAGACAGAAAACACAGGGGCATTAAATAGCACAAAGACAGCGACGAACAGATGCGCAAAATGAGCGCTGACGAGACAAGAGAACAAGGGGGCAGGGCCAAGATGCACGACCGGAGAGCACATGACGAATGTAAACAAAACAGAGGCCATGTGCTTCCACACGAAACAAGGACCCAGAGCATGAGCTCAGATCCCGACTCCACGAAACAAGAACCAAGACTAGAAGGAGTCAGGATCTAAATATCTTTATATTAACTGCTCTCCATTAGATATAAACATGACCTACATCTGAACTTCCCCTGACTAACATTTGAGGACAACAATGCAAATGCAATATATCTCTTGCCACCTGTAGGGTGTGGAAATAAACAAATAATCCTTCCTAATCCTTCCTCTGTAACCAAATATGTGCACATTTGTTAGTTCATTCTGCTGGACCTATACACAACCAAATGTTTGTATCTATTTGCTGTGCAGAACCAGCATAAAATGCAAGATGCCTCTGTGGAGGACAACATACATTTAGACCATTTTACATGGTGAGCTTCAGTGTTCTAAAACCTTAAACAGTTAACTATTTTTAAGAGAATAATTACAAAGGCATGTTGTGAACTGACCTGCCACTGTCATAAAAAAACATGAAAGGTAGCTAGCTCTGGTAAGTAAATTGTGAAAGACTAATCCACTGCAATGGCGTCAGCTGATCATAAGAATTTGTTCTTCAGTGAAATGATACAATGATCACAAGCAAATCCTACATTTCTGTGTTGGGTTATTCTACAGTTATTGTTAAAATTATTCATTCCTAATAATTCATTAATTAGTTTGGTTAGCTACTAGCAACTGTTAGTAGGTGAAATGAGCCAACATTAATTATTCAATATAAAAGTGGCAAAATTTTAAATGCTTAATTTATTTTTTATGTAGATATGCAAACTTAATGAGGGTCCAAGCACTGAAAATGTGACAGGCTTTTCTTAGGATTATTATGACTATGTATGTATCATACCTTCTGCATGCATTTAGTGATTTACAAATTTGGGAAATATGTTTGGTGTTGTGGGCTGATCACAATGATGAGGCTGTTGTGAGTCACAGTCATAATGCCAACAACTGGCAGCAGGAAATGTGTCCCTTACAACAGACTTACATAAAACAGACTTTAAAATAGGCATTTCACTTCAAAAATAATTGAGGACTATGACAACCATGCATCGTTGACTGTGAAGAACCAGGTGGTTATAGTGCCATAGTTTTTGGGCTCTTCATCGCAGCTTGCAGCTATATTTTTTCATAGGATTATTAAGGCCTTACTCCACTGGCTACATGTACCTCCACCCAATCCGCTGAGACCATCACATAACTCAAAACGCACCTGTTTCGCAGACACCTGACTAATCCCTAATGCTCTATCCTATCCTCAAAAAAAAATCTCCTTGTCTCTAGTTCATTCTGTCTCTAGTAGCAGAATACAATGTCCGCTTGTAAATGTAGCTATGTAGACTCGGCTTGTCAGCTCGCAAGGCAAAATGTTCAATGCTCTTGTCCTTTTGTAAGTCGCTTTGGACAAAAGTATCTGCCAAATTACTAAATGTTAATATAAGGCCCAAGCACTGAAAGTGCAAAGAGCCCTATTGTTTTCCTTAGGATTATTAGGGCCCAAGCACTGAAAGTGCGAAGGGCCCTATTGTTTTCTTTAGAATTTTTCTTTTTCAAGGTCTTTGGGGTCTTTGTGTCCCTTAATACGCTCAGAAACTTCAGTCGTCAGCCATTAGAGCCAGGCAAAGGCTGGCACATGAGTGGGACAGGCACAAACAATTTGCATATATCATACTTACATGTACGCACCTGTACAAAATATGTACATATTTGTCACTCATGATTATATTAAGTCTAAGTGAAAGTGCCAGATAATAGTGTTCCTAACATGGCAGTCACTATCATGTACAATACCATGAAATAGCTTTTATTAGTCCAGTGAAATAATTAGTGGTGCAAAGCATCACTATTACTCTCTTGTATAATTCCTCCTTTATCCTTATCTGGACAAAACTTCGGTATGTAACTTGTACCGCACTGTTTGTCGTAGACCCATGAATGAGGGGTTATAGTTAACTTTATAGTCAACCCTGGCGACCATTTTGAGTACACTAGCAACCAACATGAATTAGCCATATCTCAGCACCAGAATATCACAGAGACATGGGAGTTGGCTCCTTTAATTCAGACACACACCTGTCAATTAGTTTTACTATGTTAACTGTCTAGCTACAGCTTAGCAACCATTTTCGGTACCCTAGCAACCATGTAAAAAAAGAATAAGCAATATCGCAGCATTAGAACATTGTAAAGAGGTGTGTGTTGGCTTTTTTGGCTTGGGCTGTCAGCGGGCGTCAGGTTTTGCTCTGGCAACTTCCTAGCCAACCCTAGCAATCCTAGCAACCATTTAGAGCACTCTATCAACTTCATAACATCACAAATGAACCATATTTTAGTATATTTATCATGCTAGCATCATGTTAAAACATGCTAATGTGACAGATTGAAATATATGCATATATAATTATATTGCAAAATTCATAAATCTGTAAAAAGAAAAAGCATGCAAAAGAATTCTATTCAGGTTATGTTTTGAATCCATTTTTATAAAAAAAGGTTCATCAAATGTAATTGTTGTTTAAGTGGTGGGGGTTTAGTCTGTGATCAATTGGTTCAGTCTACAAAGGTGAGCGATCGATTGCTTGTGCCTTGTCAAACACGAGGGGGAGAACGCGCGATGTTTCTCCATTACGCATAAAGCTCGCAGTGAAGAAGCATCGTACATTGTGTCTGATTAATTCTCTCCCCTTTACCAGGTATACCTTTTCATTATGCATTAGGATGTTTGTGAATTAATGTTTTAGTGTTTCAGGAGTCGTGCATGATTGGATTATATGCATGTAGCGGCATTTGGTTGTGTTTGCTAGTGTTCGTTGTTTTATTTACATAATGTTTGAAGATATCTAAGCATTTCATAGAGATATTAAGTACGGGGAAAGGACATTGTTTGTACTAGTTTATACATGCATATCTTTCTAAAAAGAATAACTATGTTTTCAGATAATTCTGAAATGTTATTAAAGTAATGTAATGTAAGTTATGAAGCAATTAATTGAGGTAATGTTGATTTATAATTAACTAAAGTTTCTATCTCATTGACTGCTTACGTTATTGACTGTGGATGAAGAAAAATGCAAACAACGCTGTTTTAAAAAGTTGTTTATTGTTAATTGCTGTGAGAAGAGATTAAATTACGCATAAAGCTCGCAGTGAAGAAGCATCGTAGATTGTGTCTGATTAATTCTCTCCCCTTTACCAGGGGTATAACATTTTGGAGGCACCGCTGGGATGGACTCTTCGGAGGGCGGTTGTCACTTACCTGGCAGATGGCTTCTGATGCAGTACATTCCCTAAAACAACCCAGTCCGACAGTGAAGTGGAAAGAGTTCCTGCAGTAAAGGCAAGAAAGAGACAAAGGACTGTACATCTGAGGCCACAGAGATTGTCAGGTGAAACAGGCGAGTTCAGTCAGTCTCAAGTAAGCCACTACTCAGTGAAGAGGTCCACCTTAGTGTCAAAATGGAGACAACAGTGCTCAAGGAAATGCAACTTGAGGTTATTGCCATGCTGAATTCCCTATCCAGAGATATGCTTCTAAGTGTTTGTGAGTTCCTGAATGTGGCAGATCGTGAGATTTTAACTAAATCTCGCATGTCCTTGATCTCTCACATTCTCAAACATCTTGAAGACGTAACAGAGCTAGAAGATGGCGGTATGTCCACACTGTTAAGGCTGCGAGATAAAGTTATAGAATTGAATGCAGTAACTGAAAATGAGACAACAGGCCAAAGCGAAGTTACTGAAAGAGATAAATTACAAAGAGAGTTAGATGAGCTAAAAAATGCAATGAAACAACAATTGAGTGAAATTCAACAATTGGAAGATGTGAATGCAAAACAAAGCATTGTCTCACCTCAACTATCACCTGCTGCCCAGCACCAGCATTCAATGAATGTTTCACAGTCAAGTCCACTCTGGCGCAAAGATTTCAAAATTTCTGGACAAATTGGTGACCCAGGTCAAAAAGAGAAATTAACCTTTTCAAGTTTGGCACACCAGATTGAGAATGGTCTGAGCAGAGGTTATCCAGAGTGTGAGATTGTTGATGCAGTAATTCATGCCATTTCTCCAGGTTTACAGCTACAGAGTTATTTAGAAGGAAAACCAAACTTGACTCTGCCTACACTCAGACGAGTTCTGCGCTCTCACTTCCAAGAAAAAAGTGCAACCGAACTTTATAAACACCTCACCTCTGAATGCCAAGGTAACAAAGAGACACCACAGAATTTCCTGATGCGTGTCCTTGATCTGCGCCAGAAAATCTTGTTTGCATCGCAAGAAGCAGAATCAGGCCTCAAATATGACCCAGCATTAGTCCAAAGTATGTTCTTACATACAATACTCACCGGTCTCCTAAGTGACAGCATTAAAGTAGACATGCAGCCCTTCCTCCTTGACACGAAAACCACAGATGAGACCCTGTTGGAGAAATTAAACATTGCTTGTGCCAATGAGGTAGAAAGACAAAAGAAAAGGAAAACCAGTGTCCAGCATGCAACAACCATCGTCCACGCCGTTCAGTCGAATGGAGAAACCACTGATAAGAAACTCAGTGCAGTTCAAAGTGTTCCAAAATCATCTTCCAACGTGCTGACTGAGCTAAAAGAACTGAGAACTGATGTAGCTTCACTCAAAACCACTCTGCTGAAATAGCTCACATCAGAGAATCTTTGCAGCGACCAGCTTTCAACTCACCACAATATCCTGTTCCTGCGCTGGGGCTCCCTGAAAAAGAAATGGTTCAGTGTCAAGTGCAGCCATATTGGCCATCACCGACAACCAACCAAATGAGAGTAAATACTCAGTTTCAACCCCAGTATATGCCCTGACAATACTATATACCCCCTACTTGTTCCCAAGCAAGAAAGTGCTTCAGTTGTCAACAGCAAAGAACAGAGGACCGATGCATGCATTGTTTCAGATGTGGCAGTGGCGAGCACTTCCAAGCGGGATGCAGAATTCGTGGCATTAAACCCTCAAGAGAAGGTGCTTTAAATGGAGAGCGGTTACTTCCGCGGGACAGGGAGTAACCAGATCCACTGACCAGTCCCAAAAATGTGCAGCCTGTGCAAAAACAGAGAGACAAATGAAGCAGTGTTCAAGATGTAAGAAGGTACTGTATTGTTCTAAAACCTGCCAAACTCACCATTGGGCTGAACACAAACAAACTTGTAACAACTCACCAATACCAGTGACAAATTCCTACCTGGCCATGAGTGACTATGCTTCCTGAAGCATCCAAGTAAATCAACATTCCCCTGTGACATCACTAGCTGGAAGGCAGTGCCTCATTGAATGTTACCTGCATGGCCATAGAGTTCAAGCACTGTGGGATACGGGCTCTCAGGTATGTGTCATTGATGAATTGTGGAAACAAGAATATTTATCAGATGTCCCATTGAGAGATGTTTCCAACATACTTGAGGCTTCAAGTACTTTGAACCTCATTGCAGCCAATGGTATGGATATGCCCTTCATAGCATATGTTGACTTTCAGTGACTTTCAGACTAGTGTCACCGACATCCCACCATACTGAACTGGTCATTCCCATGCTTGTAGCAAGGGGTCAAAACCTCTCTCACCCTATCATAGGGTTCAATGTGATAGAACAAATAGTGAACTCCATTAAACAAGTCCAGCCAAGCACTGTGAACAACAACATGCTTGAGAAAACTGTGAAAGCCGCATTCCCCAGCCTAAAGAGGAGCAAAGTCCAGACATTCATCAAACTTGTCAGTGCACAGAGCTCATGTGAATACACAGTAAAGAATATGAAAGGGAATGTAAATGTCCCCAAACGTAGCATTATGCAGGTCTCTTGCCGAGTGTACATGCAGCCAGTTAAAGAAGACAGCGTGCTCATTTTTGAACCTGATGTGAATCCCTGCTGGACAGATGGGCTTGAATTCACAGAAAGTTTAGTAAGGCTAAAACGAGGGGCTCCAACAAACATCACAATTGAAGTATACAATGACACGGATCATGAAGTCACTCTGATGGGCCAGACTTCGATCGGTACAGTACAGCTGGTCAAGAATGTCTTCCCTGCTAGTATGTTTGAGGTGCCAGCAAACCTTACCGCCACTGGGGTATTTCACATCCAGGCTGCAGATAACTGTCTCGATAGTACCAATACTGATGAGGAGTGGGACCCACCAGTCGATATCAGCCATCTGAGTAAACACCAGAGACAGGTAGTACAGAAAATGTTGAGAGAAGAGTGCCAGTCATTTTCCAAGTCAGACAATGACATTGGGTGTATCAGAAATTTGCAGCTGAGTATTTCACTTAAAGATGACGAGCCAGTTAATCGCACGTACATGTCCGTGCCAAAGCCTTTGTATTGTGAGATGAAACAATACTTACATGACCTCATAGCACAAGGCTGGATTGAAAAATCAAACTCATCATACTCATCCCCAATAGTGTGCGTGAGAAAGAAAGATGGCAGCCTCCGTTTGTGTCGATTATAGGGACCTCAACAGAAAGACTCACCCAGACAGACAGCCAATTCCAAGGGTGCAGGACATTATGGACAGCCTTGGTGGTAATTCCTGGTTTTCTTCATTAGATCAAGGGAAAGCCTACCACCAAGGGTTCATGTCAAAGGAAAGTAAGCACCTAACGGCTTTTGTGACACCCTGGGGCCTATTTGAATGGGTGCGAATTCCCTTTGGGTTGATGAACGCACCTGCAGCCTTCCAGAGATGTATGGAAGAGTGCCTAGAAGGCTTGCGAGATGAGATCTGCATCCCATACCTCGATGACACATTGGTGTTTAGTAAGACTTTTGAGAACCATGTCCAAGATGTAAGGGAAGTGCTGCAGCGGCTTAGGCAACATGGAATCAAACTCAAGCCGAGTAAGTGTGAATTTTTCAAACCTGAAGTTCGTTACCTGGGTAGAATAATCTCTGCAGAGGGAAGTAAAGTTGATCCCGCAGATACCGAAGCTGTCAGATCCCTGAAAGACAAACATCCAAAGAATATTGGTGAGCTGAGGAAAATTCTTGGTCTAGTTGGCTACTACAGACAGTACATCAAAGATTTCTCGCGCATAGCTAGCCCTTTGTATGACCTACTAAAAAGTATTCCAGAAGATAATGCTCACCTGAAAAATGGCCAGAGACGCTCAAAAATGAAGTGCACAAAATCTGGTGTTCCATCGAGTAAGTCAATTACCTGGACTGAACAACATCAGAGCACTCTTGAACAACTAATTGACCATTTACTCCAGCCCACTGTATTAGCTTTTCCTGACTTTACACAGCCTTTTATACTGCACACAGATGCATCAGCTCAAGGTTTAGGTGCAGTATTATATCAGAAGCAAAATGAGAAACTTCGCGTAATTGCTTATGGATCCCGTACTCTATCTGCTGCTGAGAAAAACTTCCACCTACACTCAGGCAAGCTTGAATTTCTTGCTTTGAAGTGGTCAATCACCAAAAAGTTCCGTGACTATTTGTATTATGCTCCAACTTTTACTGTATATAGTGACAACAATCCTCTTACGTATGTCCTGTCAACTGCCAAATTGAATGCTACAGGGTGCAGGTGGGTGGCTGAATTGGCAGATTTCCACTTCACAATCAGATATCGTCCAGGCCGTGAAAATATAGACGCTGATACGCTGTCTCGGTTGCCCCTTGACATGGGAACTATGATGAAGGAGTGCTCTGAGGAGTTGTTGTCAGATGTGATAGGTGCAGCCATTCAAGCTGTAGAAGCTCAAGAAGGACCCAGCATCCCATGGTCCCTCTCGACCAACTGTTCATCTATTGGAAAGCGTCCAGCAGCTACGACAGTAACTCCGTTGTCCGTAAATGAAATCAAAGAGGCTCAAATGAATGACCATGAAATCAGTCCTGTATATGAGTGCAAGCTGTCGGGAACAAAACCAAAAGTGAAACGGCTCAAAACATACAGCTCAAAAACAAAATGCCTGTTTCGTGAATGGGGAAAACTTGCCATTAATCAGGATGGCATCCTCTGCCGAATCACTTCCATCCGCACCCAGTTGGTCTTGCCGGAGAAATATAAAGGAGCAAAAAGAACTTTGACAAAAAGGTGAGGAGCACCACACTGCAGCCAGGTGACCGTGTTCTTGTAAAGAACCTAACACCACGGGGAGGTCCTGGAAAAATTCGCAACTTCTGGGAAGATAGCATACATGTAGTTGTGCGACAGATGAGTGATGAGCTTCCCATTTATGAAGTAAAGCCAGAAAAGGGAAAGGGACGCTCCAGAGTTCTCCATCGCAACTTATTAATGCCTTGCGACCACTTACCCCTTGAAATTGCTCAGCCTACAAAGACTAAACAGAAACAAGAGTCGAAAAAGCCTCAAATCAGCTATGTTGAATCTGATGAGGAGAGTGAAGATGAATTAGACTTCCATTATGCGTCATCACACCAATTTCAACCAACCCACATAATTGAATCTGAAAGTTGTGGACCACCACCTACCACAGAGTCATCCGAGCAGCAAAACGAGGCCATGGAACAAGTTCCTGCTTCACTGTCATTCATGGAAAGTGACCAAGAACAAGAGATCAACTTACCTGCTGATGAACACCTTCCTGCTTCCACACCATCTGCTGAAAGTGATGAAGAGGGCCAAAATGAGCAAACTTACCAACTGCCTAGGAGAGAAAGACGCCCACCCAGAGTACTCACCTATGATAAGTTGGGTTTACCTACTTATGTCGAACAATTGAGTGGAATCTTGCAGACACCACAGCAGAACTTACCATATGTGCCTGCTCATGGACTGTCAACATGGTTGCCACCAGTTCAGCAGTACTGTTATCAGTTGCCTTTTGTGTATGGAATTCACTAAGGAACCATGAACTGTCACATTTGCAATGAAACCGAACTTAGGTGAAGCTAAAGAGGTCATTGCCTTATTACAGTCTGACATCTAGAAAATTGATGGACTGTTTTGTTTCGAGAATACTAGCTTGAACATTTTCTTGAACTTTCAAATGAAAAAGGGAATATAGACTGTTTTGTCTGAGGAACACCTCCTTTAACAGCTTTTGAACTTTGGAATTGTGAGAAAAGTTTGGTTTAAAACAAAAGAGACTGAAAGACTTATGTTGGAAAGAATGTCGAGACAACATTTATTTTTGTAGGGGAGTGTGTGACAGATTGAAATATATGCATATATAATTATATTGCAAAATTCATAAATCTGTAAAAAGAAAAAGCATGCAAAAGAATTCTATTCAGGTTATGTTTTGAATCCATTTTTATAAAAAAGGTTCATCAAATGTAATTGTTTAAGTGGTGGGGGTTTAGTCTGTGATCAATTGGTTCAGTCTACAAAGGTGAGCGATCGATTGCTTGTGCCTTGTCAAACACGAGGGGGAGAACGCGCGTTGTTTCTCCATTACGCATAAAGCTCGCAGTGAAGAAGCATCGTACATTGTGTCTGATTAATTCTCTCCCCTTTACCAGGGGTATAACACTAACATCATCCTAAATCATACTTAATCATGTTAAATTATGCTAGCATCATGCTAAAACATGTTAACATTGTTAACATTGTTGTTCTAGCCCGAGTTTTGCCACAGCAAGCACTACTCACATTTTCTGAAGAAAATGTACCTAACTAGTTATTTTTATTTCTAAATGTCTAATTGTCTAATTATGACAAAAATGTCTGACTCTTACTCCTCCTAGAGCTTTTCTAAGGGATCTGACCTAGGATATTCCTGTATTGGAATTCCAAAATCGCCAAAATTCCCATAGACTTACATTGGCCAGAACTTTGTGATGATATCATCACAAATTATGATAAATGTCCATCTTAAAATCATATTCCAATTTTAGTAACATGCTAAAATGTACTTGTATCATGCTGATTAATATTAAAATGTGTTAGTTTCATGTAGAAATATTTTAGCATCATGCGTTAAATATATTACCACAGTTACGGTGGTGACTGTACGATAGATTACACATTTTTGTTACAAGAAGCCAGTGGCAATGTTTTAACAGAAGTTTGCAAAGTTATAATTTTGTTTATACAAAGGTAAAAATAATATGTATAATTCCATAATAACAATACATAGAGGTTAAGATATGGATATATTAATTTCAATTTTAATTTAATTGAAATTTGTCTGTATGACACTTTTTACAGTACATATTATTTCAAACCTATTTCACAGGTGTTTGTTAGAAGTGATTTTAGAATTTTACAGATACAGATTATGCAGTTGGTTTATATTGTATAAGCATTTAATCAGAAGTAATGATCATTACAAGTCCTCTCAGAGGCCGGTGTTATCTCTTGACAGTGTTGGGACATCTGAAGTCATCTCTAGTTGATGATGTGATCTGTAGCCACCCCAGGATAGGTATTGCGAGGTAGAAATGGGAGGCAAATGAAGAATATTTAGCATAGCTGTCATTTGTAACATTAATATAATTAAAATATTTAAATAATCTTTAAATTTTTTTCCTGATGTAATTCAAATACAAACTTATGAGATGCATTATGTGAATGCTTGGCTAAAGTCAAATCTATAATTGAATTGTGAGAAAGTGTCTGAAGACACCTGAATCAAAAGAATCAAACTTATCTAAGGCTAACTCTAGGGGTTCAAATAGAGCCAAGAATAAACCCCTTAGAACAATGATAAGGTCCCAAGAAGGGACCCATGTGTGACAAAAAGTCCTCAGCCGTCTGGCACCATGCAGAAAACGAGACACCAGAATGTTTCTCCCAGTAGAGGCTACATCGACAGGTTCGTGGCTAGCAGACACTGCGGCCACATAAACCTTTAGGGTGGTGGGAGCCAACCCTGCAGAGAGGCGCTCTTGAAGGAACTCCAGCACTGAATCAACAGGGCAGTGAACCAGGTCAACATGGTGTCGCCCACACCACGACACAAAGAGCTGCCACTTCAGGCCATAGAGTCTCCTAGTAGAGGGACTCTAGAACTCAGAATGGTTTCTACAACCTCAGTTGAGATACCAGAATTTAAGAACTGGCTTCCCTCAGAGGCCAGACCCACAGTTTCCAGATCTCTGGCCGGGAGTGAAAGATCGACCCCGAGCCTGGGATAGGAGTTCCTCTGGATTGGGAGCTCCCAAGGAGTCCCATCCAGCAGAGACATTATGTTTGAGAACCAGATCTGGGTTGGAAGCAGCGGAACTCTGTACGGCCGTAACCTTGGCCACATCTGTACCATGGCGTACAGCCCCAAGGGAGCTGGATGAGTGAGGCTGAACCAGAGTGTGTCGATTCCACTTCCAAACAAATCCACTTTCGCTCTGCCATACCTCTGCCAAATACTTGTGGATGGAGCCTCCATTCCTCAGGCCTCAGCCCCTGCCTCAACAGGATATCTGCTCCCAGATTCACATGCCCTGGGATATATATTTCTCGGATGGAGAGCAGCCATCGAGAAATGCACCCCAGCCCGTAAGGGAGGCTTTCGTCGTAGGAATCCTGCAATGGTATAACGCTCCTAGAGTGGAACCCAAGGTAAGAAACCGGGGTCTGAGCCACATAGAAAGGATACGAAGCCCTCAGCACGTAACCCTTACCACCCTTAGTGGGTGGATTTTGGGATGAAACCCATTTGTTTTTAGCCAGAACTGAAATGGTCTTATGTGCAGCAAACCCAATGGAATCACACTGGCTGCTGCAGCCATGAGACCTAACATGCTCTGAATTTGGTGGACTCCACACATGCAGGAGACAATTGTGCCCACATTGTAGTGGAACCCAAATTACCCCCAGAAAAGTAGTTCTCTGAATGTGAGAAAGCATACTCTTTTTGTGGTTGAGTCTCGGCACCTCATATGAGCTAACACAGCATCTCGATAAGATAACTTTCGGGAGCTGGCCATGACCAGCTAGTCATCTGTGTAGTTTAGAACGTGGATGCCCTGGAGTCTCAACAGAGCCAGGGCTGCATCCATGCACTTTGTGAAGGTGCGGGGCGATAGAGCAAGGCCGAAAGGAAATACTCAATACTGGTAGGCTTCTGCCCCGAAAGCGAACCTGAGAAACTTCCTGTGTTCTGGCAAAATCTTGATGTGAAAAATATGCGTCCTTCAGATCTATTGCGACAAATCAGTCCTCAGGCTGGATTTGACACACGATTTGTTTGAGCGTCAAATTCTTGAACGTATGTCCTCAGAGACCGATTCAAGCAGCTCAGATCCAGAATGGGAAACCCCCATCCTTTTGATATAAAGTATCAGCTGAAAAAACCTAGATCTCTCAAGTGCAGGGAACACGTTCTATTGCCCCTTTCGCCAGGAGAGTCTCTAGTTCCCAGGCCAACACTTAATGCTGCTCTTCTACCACCACATTCTGTAAAATGCAGTCAAAACAAGCTCTGGAGCTCACTGCATCGCCGAACAGACCTTGAAGAGCAACTGGGCCATCCAAAAGGAAGGCTTTATCCTTGTTGTGAATGCCCGACAGGTTAAAGCTCAGATGCATCTCTGTAGACACCAAGGCAGTCATAAAATGGAATACAGAATGGGCCGTCTGCTTTATGGCACGAAAGGCAAAATCTGTGGCTCTGCGGAGCTCCTGAACCGTGTCTGGTTCTAACCCCTCACCTTGGTCCAGGTCTTTAAGCAGGTCAGTTTAAACCTGTTGGACCTGCTGCCGCATAAGCCTTGCCCACCAGATTAGGAGTAATCCTGCAGGGTTTATTCATACCCGTGCTCATGTAAATCCACAATAGAGGAATAATTGCTTGTATTGGGAGTAAACACACAAACTGAATATGGATTCTTCCACGACTTTGTCTTAGTCTCATTTAACGTTGGCATCCTCGCCTAAACATCCCTTATTGTATTATGTCAGCCATCAGGCTAACATAAAATGAATATAAAATCACCAGACCCAAATTAAAACTAGTCATTACTATAATTCAATACTTAAATCATAACAGCACTGATTATGACGCTGCAAACATATAAATCTTTACAACAGAATACTGACTGCAACGCCGTAAATCTATAAACCCTTACACCAAAGTACTGATTGCAACTGTAACGCGCCAGAAGAGAAATGACCCTCCCGGTGAGCCTGGGTTCTCCCAAGGTTTTTTTCTCCACATTCATCATTGGAGTTTGGGTTCCTTGCCACTGTTGCCGTGTTGGAGTGCTCACTGGGAGACTGCGGATAATAGATATTTGATACTCCATAGTAAATATCTGACTTGATAATTATTGATAATTGATTGATAACTGGCATACCGTTGTTACTTGTATCATTGTATATATTTCCTTGTTTTTTCCTTTTTGGCAAGAATGGGAGGTTGCAGCTGGAAGGCTGTTTCCTGCTATCAGATTAATTGGGGATTGGTGTAATTTCTGGCTTAATCCCTGAGACAGGCTCTGGACATCACTTCAGCTAACTTCGTTGATCTTCAGAACTCAACGAACTACCTCGCATATCTGAACCACTCAGGACTCTCTCTCTCTCCATGCACATTCAGATTCGTGCTCTGCACTACAGCTCAATGCAAGTATCAGATTTCTATGTTCATAGAATAGCCATGTTAAGTTTTGCCCATTTTCCAAGGTGATTTGACTGATGGTTAAATCAGCTAAGCATTTCTGAATGAACTCTTTATGAGCAGAACATCTGCTCTCTCTTTTTCTCCTTGCGTTTGGTTATGTGTTTGATGTGTGTATGTTTATGTCTAGTTATATGTTACATGTTTCCCCTGTAGTGTATTTTAATAAACACCCATATGTATTCACCCTTGATTGTTTTGCCTTAAGAATAAAAAATAAGCACAGTATAAAAAGCATTGTTTATAAGAAGGAATAATTTGGAAACTAGGGAGAAGTGAACAGCATAAATGCGGAGAGGGTTTGCTATGTTAACAGCATTAAACTAAATTAAACAACGGAAAGGACTGTTACCAGTGAATAAAAAATAAATGTGAATCTTGGTGTGACAGATATTAATAGAGTGCATACTTGGAATCTAAATTAATGCATTTCACTAATTATCCTTCCTTTCAATTTTTATGTATTTACTTTATATTAATTTGTTCACAGAAACGTTATAATTTTGTTTTGTACTCTATTTCTGTTATTTTTGGAAAAAGAGTTTTGTATCTTTACCGCGTCATGACGTCATTCCTGTTCAGCCCGCGCTGCGTGCTCAGATCGCGTTAAGCGCGCTGAGGAGAGGTTAGCGGTTAGCGGTGCTCCTTCAATATAGGCCCATAAAAGTTATCAAAGTTTGAGTAAGTGCATAATATGCAGAAATATCGTTCTGTTATGAATGTATTAGAAAGCGTTTAATATATGGATGGATGAGATTTAAGAGCTATATGACCGTGTACAGCGGCTTGAGTATATGTATGTGTGTCATCAGAACACAGTGATTTTAGCTGATCGATTAACTAGTGTTTTATCTGTACAGGTGGAAAAATCACAATATGAAAACATTTCTCATTGCTGTATTTGCTCTGTTCTATCCAGGTATGGTTATATCTGTTCTATCTTTCAGTGTTCTCATTTTGCATTAATTAATCTTCTGTATTTCGTGATTAATTCAAACTACTGCAGGAGATATCATCTGTTTAGACAAATATCTGTAACAGTTTATTTTGCACTTATTGTTTGGAACATGTTTTCATCTTTTATATTTTTGATATGTTAACAATGTGATGTTTACGCAGATCGCGTTAAGCGCGCTGAGGAGAGGTGGAAAAATCACAATATGAAAACATTTCTCATTGCTGTATTTGCTCTGTTCTATCCAGCTGCACACACACTTCACATCTGTCCACCAAAATACACTCTCCAGTCAGCCGCAGTCCCGTTATTCCGTCTCTTCATTATTACACAACGCAGACCGTAGCAGCGCCAGAGTTAGGCCGGTTACATTGGTCACTGGAACATTGACAGTCTATTTTTTGCTTTTGAGTACTGTACAAAAGTACAGCTCAATTTTAACAGCTGCTAGGTTGAAGTTCCAGAACGTCAGTGTTGTGATGTTGTATCATGTTGCAGTATTATTATCAGGGTCCTGGCTTCCTGTTCTGAGTCTTTCTAGATTATCTTGCCAGGATCCTGACATCCCCCTGTGTTCTGTGTCAGAGCATGCTGTTTGGATCCTGACTCCTTTTAGTCTTTGTTCTTGTTTCTTGGAGTCGGGATCTGAACGCATGCTCTGGGTCCTTGTCTTGTGTGGAAGCACATGGCTTCTGTTTTGTTTACATTCGCCATGTGCTCTCCGGTCGCGCGTCTTGGCCCCGCCCCCTTGTTCTCTTTTCTTGTTTGCGCTCATTTCGCGCATCTGTTCGTCTTTGTCTTTGTTCTACTTAATGCCCCTGTGTTTTCTGTCTTGTGCCGGTTCGTTGCTTCTGATGTGTTTACCCGAGTCGTTCCTGTTTGGAAGTTTTTTGAGTCTTGTCGTGTTCTAGTTTTCTCGTCTCTGTCCTGCCGTGTTTTGTGCGGTGTTCTCCGTGTTTTTCCGGTTTTTAGTTTCGCTTTTTGGAGGCATTCTTGGTTCCGTTTAAGCCTGTTCTGTTCTTGTGTTTGCCCCCTTGTGGGTTGTTCTTTTGTTTATTTATTTAAATAAAGACTTTTCTGTTAAAGCGCTGTCTGCAACTGGGTTCTTTTCCCCTTATCGTGACAATTATGGTAGACTGTCAGCGTTAAAGAACAAAGGTTACTGACTAAGCATATTCTTTGTTCCATTATAAAGCATGTGAATTATTAGTTTAAAAACTTGCCACGTGCTACTTACATTCTATTTATTCTGATTTCTAATCTGAAAAAGAAACCATGTATAAGGACATTCTACACACATTCACACATTTACTTATCTATCTAAATGGAGACGTTTCATAGATTTACATTATCTGCACTTAACAGAAAATTGTATGCATTTTTACAATTTTGAAAAAAACTTTATGTAATTAGTGTTTTTATAGCGTTTTTACAAATGAGGACATCCTCAAAAAAAGGTTTTGCTCAGATTTGTCAGGTTTTGTGGAACAAATTTGTGTCAGTCGGGCCAAGAGTGAATGTTGCCTTCTAAGCATCAGTTTGGCTCCTTGTCCATCAGAATTGTCTAAGACCATTTTACGTACCTTGGTCTAGTAGTTCCATATTCACTTATTAATATAAGAATATGCACTTATTAATATAAGTGCATATTCATAAATCAAATTTTTGGCTTGGATTGAAAAATTGAAGGAGAACATATATTAGTGAAGGCTTCTCCCTTTATTCATCTCAGCTAGACCACGATTTTAATGTGCGGAAAAGTAAAGGTTTGATCTGTATCGGGGACCTTTATGTAGATGGTAGGTATTCTGTTTTTTTATCTACCAGTGAAACTAATATATTTGACCAATGTTTTTTTTGTTAAATTCAAGCTCTAGACATTTGATTTCATGCTGTGTTGAGGTCTTTCAACTGCCTGTAAACACATATAGAAGAAGCCTGGGCTAAGGATTTTGAGGATGAAGTATCTGATACTTGGAATGAATGCTTTAGTAAGATTCAAGACTGCTCAATATGCAATACATAGACTGATTCAGTTTAAAGTGGTGCATAGATTAAATTACTCCAAAACTAATTTGAGTAAAACACAACTCAAGAAACAAAAATAGTTTCTACAATTTGTGACAGATGTAAAACAAAAGAGGGCTCCTTTTCACGTTTTGGTTTTGCCCTAAACTGTTTGACTTTTGATCTGCTATATTTGATCTCTTTTTAAAAGTTTTCCAAAAGAAGGTCGAGCCAGATCATGGTCCTGTGATCTTGTGATCTTTAGAGACATTAAAAATTCTTTCAAACTTCCAGCAATGATCATTATTGATGGGCATAAAAAATAATACTTTTAAATTGGAAATCTTCAGACTCTTCATGTTTCAAAGTTTGTCATTGTCTCATTGTCAATTCTGAACTGTTTAGCAGCCCTTCATGGATTTCCTCAGGTCTGAATACATTTTTAATCATTAAAATATTCATGAATCATTATTGCCTTCCTTGTAATGATTTACTGATGTATTGAACCAGTGACAAAGCTTTGCTTATAGTAGACTATTCACTCCCACCTTTTTAATGTATTTTTTTTGTTTGGTTTTGTTGTTAAGGTTGTACTAGTGGTATTTTTAATAGTTTTGAATTCTTTGACATTACATATAAAAAAAACTAAATGTATAAAATAATTTGGCAAGCTTTTTTTTCCTGCTCTAGGGAGGGCAGAGGACCCGCTGTAGCATAGATAAGGGTACTACTCTGCACGCAACCCAGAAGAGTCAAGTTCAGAGGTGAGCTCATGAACGACGGCCACCGCCACCTGGAACTAACATCCTCTCTTACCTTCCTGAGGATCATAAGGGGAGCAGAGGACCCTCCACAGCGAGCGTGCTACTCTATACAACCCCAGAGAACAAGCACCCCAAGGGGAGCTAGTAATGACTAGCTGCCATCCCTTGAAATCACTATCCTCTTTGGTGAGCTCTGCGGGGAGTGGAGGACAGTGGTCTCGACCAAAACCTAAACTCTAAATATACAACGAGGAGGGCTGAATCATACTGGCAGCAGGCACTCTCTCAAGGGGAGTAAAAGAATCAGAAAACAGTTCAGTGGTGCCTCAGGGGTGGTTGAGCCCACACCAAAACCAACCCTGAGGGGTTGAACCAAAACACATGGTCTTTCCCAGATCTGTGAGGACTTGGGAAAGCCTGTTCTAGAGTTGTCTGAGGTGGGGCTTGAACGCTGGTCTCTTAATTCTAATGACAGCATGTAACTGGCTCACACCACAGGCCTGCCATGACAAGCTCTATCAGGGACCCTCATAGATCTCGCTCAGAGATGGGCTCAAACCCATGCAACTATATTTAATTATTATTTCACCCCTGAGGTTCACTAATAATGTTAGTCAAGGTTTCTTGCAGCAAAATTTGATGTGTAAATTTTAATGGTTATGCTAATGTATTCAGTTAGAAAGCTGTGAATTTTAGTTTTAATAGATTTTTCTGAAAGTTACAATTGACATTTAACTCATTTATTTTAAAGGATCAAAGAAATTATATATTATGTTGTTAAACTTTATATTACACAGTCATGTTAATTTTTTTATTATTTTGTTTGCAGGCACCAGTGACCCGTATGTGAAATTTAAGATTGCAGGAAAAGAGATGTTCCGTAGCAAGACAATCCACAAAAACCTAAACCCAGTGTGGGATGAGAAAGTCAGTCTGTTTGAGAGAGCCACTTTAAGTGAAGGTAAATGATTAAACAAAGTTAGACTGCTTAATCTAACTTTGATTAAGCAATCTAGATTAGTTTGTTTTACTATCTGCATTGTAAAAATACAACACTGCTACTACTAAAAATTTAACTTGAGCAGTTGAAATATTGAGAGTATGTTTATATGGCAAATTTAGTTTTCTATGGCATTCATGCATTCATTCATTAGATGTATCAGGATTCTAGATTAATGATCATAATCATGGGTTAATTGCTGTATTATGAATTCAAATATTCTTATATAACGACCTGTTTGATTGATTTATCTCTAAGGACATTGGCATATGTAGAGTCAGAAAGTCATATACACCCCTTCAAAATTAAACAGGAAATGATCACATTAATTTATAATATTATTGGACAATACTAATTATGCAATATGCTTTACTTAGCTTATCAATCGAAATATTTACTGTGCATCAAAGTGGAATGATATACAATAGTCCAGTACACTGGAAAACTGGAATACTGTGAATACAGTGCATATCAATGACAGCAGCCCTTCCCCCTACGACAACACAACTGCAAATCTAATTATGTTGTTTAGGCTATGTGGATTCTTTGATGAATGTGTTTTAAATTGTTGATCTAAACTTTATGTAGTCTATGAAAGGATATTTTGAATTTTTAAACTACACGTCAAACATTTTAAACAGTCAAACAGACAATTCCTGCTTTTTTGATGGTGTTGTTTTCCATCAAATGTTATAGCACTACCCCTCTTTTTTGTAGGTCTTTGACTATGACTTTGGGCTGCAAGATGACTTAATGGGCTCTGCATCTCTATTTGCAGTCTCTGGAGCACCAAAGGTCTTCTGATGTTTTGTGAAAGCTGTACATGCCAATATATTTACTTTGACACTGCTGCCACCTAGTGCCCATTAGTGTACATATACAAGACTGTTACTATTTAAAACCATTAAATTAAGAGAGCATAAGCCTTGACAGTAGGTATTAGGTTATTTAAATTCATTTTTAAATGCATACATTTTTCTGCGCCTGTTTAGGACCCTGGATGTGACCCTTGACCTCAAAGATCCTCACTATCCCAAAAATGACCTTGGTTCACTGGAGCTGGCAGTCACCCTAATTCCAAAAGAGGGTGACCTCAGAGAAACAGTAAGTAAATTCTTTTTGATCCTTATATCTTCATGTGTTCTTGCTTTCTAATGATGTGTTACGGCTAAGATTGAGACTGAAGTGTGAGATGTGGCATTGCTGGATCATTGCACCTAAAACAGTTAATACTACACTTTAATAATAACTGAGTTAATAATAATTATTATTATAATTATCATGCTAATTTGTTATTATAATAATTAGGATATTTTAATTGGACAATTGGGCATTTTCCCTTACTGTCTTAAGGGATGTCTTATGATCTGTCTTAGCAAACATATTACTTCACCCAGATGATTGCAGTAAAAAAAACTACAAATGAGTTTAATTCTCTAACAGCATTAGACACTTACTTGCTGTATAGCAGTAATA
The DNA here is from genome assembly GCA_036877525.1 of Chromobotia macracanthus. Classification (NCBI taxonomy): domain Eukaryota; kingdom Metazoa; phylum Chordata; class Actinopteri; order Cypriniformes; family Botiidae; genus Chromobotia; species Chromobotia macracanthus. The sequence goes on along the minus strand of JAZGTH010000010.1, from coordinate 13,913,673 downwards.
CAACATGTTGTGATGTAACTGGTGCTCAGTCTGAATAATCAGTTGTTCCCCCAGCATGTTTATACACTGTATTGTATGATACATCATTCCTCACAGTGTGCCATTGCATACTGCACATTTTGGTAAATGTAGTCATCCAGGCAATCCAAGCATACAAAGAATTTGCATACAAAGTAAATAAAGTGTGTGTGTTAGGATGTGTTTGTATCTGTGTGTTACTAAAAGAACAAAGGTATGAACATTAATTACCTTTTTTTTTCTGTTTGAGTCTTTTAATTTGTTTATAGTGGGTGCCCCATGGCTTTTCTGGGCTGTCCTCTTTTTGACCCCTTTTCCTTTCTGAACTATATTCAGTCAGGATCTTCTTCCTAAATAGATTCACCTCTAACAACCTCAGCCTGTTAGAGATGGCAAAGGGGCAGCATTATAATGCTTTGTCTTAATTACAGACCATGCTTATGAGACGGAGCTCATAAGCAATCTAGTAAGGTAACAACAGCATGTTTCACCTTTACTGATCCCCTGCCTTCTGCAATTCTCTGCTCAGACTGGAGGGGACGGTGACCCTCAATATTGTTTTTCCTTATCATGACTTCTGCTGACTTTATTTTTATGTGCTGCAATATATAGGGAAAAAAACAATGCCACCTAGTGCATGGAGTGCATGGATTCTTGCTTCAAGTGAGGGACCCTAATTTGTCCTGATTTTACGGCTTATTGATCATAAAAGAGGGAGCTTTAAGTTAAAATTAAGGGTTTTAAAGCTTTCCTTTGTGTATTGCAGAAACTGACTGATAAAAACAGTTTTTATCATAGTGCATTGCATGAGCTGCAGACCTTTTTCTAAAGTAGTGTGACACTGGGTATTATTAAAGTTAATAATGATCTGGTTATTAGATATTTAAAGATACATGTGTTGTCTGGTTTGTCTGGCTTGTTATTGTGTATAAAGAAATTATCCTGCTGTTCTTTTCTATCCTTTTAATTATATTATGATGAGAAAAATATTTTAAGTTGACAATCATTTAAATGTAATTTGTGCATGTAATTTATATGCATGTAATGCATGTAATTTATATGCAAGTAATGCATGTAATGTAAATGCCTTCTCTGGATTGTTTTAATAACCAATATTTGTCCGTTATCTTTCAGTATAAAATGTCACCCTAAGGTATAAGGGTTAGGGTAAAAAAAAATTCAAAGTAGTATTACTTGACTCCATGTCTTATTTCAATCAGAGACCAGCTGCCAGGGCAATAATTAATGATTAGTAATGTTATAATTAATTAATTAATAAACATTAATAATGTCACATTGGTTCTACAACCTTTTCAGTTAAACATATACATTTGCTTATCATTTTATTTCATGTGTTGGGAGTGGATTGTTGTGTATGGAGGTGGCATGCTGGTCTGGAATATGAACGCTGTATTGTCTTTGGTTATGGTCCATTCATGCAACATCTGTAAATCAAACTTTCTGTTGGCTAGCAAGTGAAAATTTTAGTCGTATTTGGTGGTCTTATTTCTCACATAAAACATAGTTGCATTTGTGCTACTTTAAATAAACACAATAAACAGCTCTAGATACAAGTTTTCAATGGAGTCAACACCTTTTTCAACTCCTCTTTGGACTTATGTAGGAGACCAACCTTCTAAGAGGCCCCAAAACATGAAAGTGGCTCTAGAACAGGTGTCCTGTTTAAAAATTACACCCCACCCAAGTCTTTGAAGCTTCAAAGTGGGCCATGTAGGCTGGGACTTGGGAATACAGTAACAGTGCTACAACAAGTACTTTAACACCTCTCACTGTGCACACTTGGGTGTTTTTCTATTTATATTTGCTTTATCTCTTTCATTTCCAAAATACTGTAAATGTTGAGCTCAGTAGATAAAAGCCAAATGAGGTTTATAATTGATTTCCAAAATTAAGACATTTGCTCTGATCTGAAAATAAAGAAAAACTCCACCTTAAAGTGCTTGTAAGAACAAAGTTAATTATACTTAAATAGCTGTTAGCCAAAGCCTAATTTATTTGTTGTTACATCAAGTTCTACTTTCTTTTTTACTAAATCTACTGAACAATTTTAAACCGTCTGAACAATCATTTTTAATGTGACTAAACTTTAGCCATTTCAGACACACTCAGTCAATATCAAAACACAAATTGAGTTAAGTTGTTTCTGGCTCACTTCATAAGCGGCGTTAAATGCTCATGTTAACACTGTTGCACAGCCAAATGTAATTCTGACATTATTTAATCCACAGTTACTGTTTGTCATTCCAAACCCATGTGACTTGTCTTCTGTAATAAAAAGAATTTTTACAGAGATTGTGCTATAGTCTGCACAAAGCTCTACTATCTGGAGAGAATGTAATTAGTTGTCTGCCTTTAACATCAAAGCTGAGTGATTTCCAAAAAGGGTTGCCCATAGTTTTTCAGGTGTGCTGAAATAAAGAATGTGGATTATTGGATTAGTAACAAATAATAAAAAAAATTAAAAAAAGACGATAAATCTTCATTTGCATAAATAAATGTAAGCATGCTTTTAAGCAAGACAAAATTCTTTATTGCATTTCATGTTTTGAGTACTCATTCACTCCTCATTATGCTAAATGATTAAAAAATGGCATTTACAAAGTACAGTTGTATTTATAAATTATGATAGTTTTTTTGGTATTAAATTGATGTAAATTTGAGTAAAATAATTTAGACTTTTTCACTTGTACGGTTGTTGTTGGTGGATATAATTAATTGTTATGAATAAATAATAAGATTTTTTTTCTTCTTGATTTTGGACTGGAATATGGCCCAGATATATTGGATAAATAAAAGACTGAAGGCTATGTTTGCTGTTGTCTATGTTTGTCTCTGTGTTTTGTTTTATACATGTATTGTTTGTTTCATGTTCTTATGGGTCTTCCCTGTTTCTAATCGTGGTGCACAGTTCATTGCTTGTTGTTTACCTTTACCTTTCTATGTCTTTAAATCAGTGCCATTTTGTTGATTGTTTGTTTGTTTTGAATTGGTGTGTATTTTGCCTAACTTAAGTGTGTGTGTGTGTGTGTGTGTGTGTTCAATAACTGATTTTTGTTCATTTTAACCAGAAGAAAGTTATGGTTATGCAAATACATAAATCATTTATGTGTTAATTATGTGTTATGCAAGTACATAACAAATCAGTGTTTTAAAGTGTCCTTACCTTATACCAATTCACCAATTCACCAGTAAGTTTATAATTATGATTTATAATTTGAACTGTTGGGACTGATTTTATGGGAAATGTCAGTTTGACTTATGTTTATAAACAGAAAGAAGATACAGTTACTAATTTGGTTTTGTACAGTAGCTTGTTCTTACAGCATTTATTTAGAATTTAAAGTTATCTTCCACGAGGCAAAAGCTACTGATTGCAGCTTTAAAAATGTTTTGGCGCAAGCTAAATTATAAAAGGATGTTCATCTTTTGTGTTGCTCAGACAATACCAAAAACACTAAACCCTAAGTGGAGAGAGCAGTTTGGCTTCTACCTTTATAATGAACAGGGTGGGTCCCCGTGGCTGACATATATGCCTACAAACAGGGAAATTCTTCAGTGGTATTTAGTAATTGAAGCTTTTCCTTTTGTGTAATACTGCATCCAGGCATCAGTATAAAGTTCAACACCACTATTCTTTCCTCTAGCAAAACATAAACAAGTTACTTAGTGTGCCTTTAAAGGTGGGAGGTCAAACGAAGTAAAAATTAATGTATAAATGTAAATTTAAAAACATACAGTACTTCACCAATATCTATGAACTATATATGAACCCATAGTGCACTTATACCTAAAGTTGGTTTATTGTATACTGTGTTTCAGCTAAAGACAGTAGGCCTATAACCTAGGAAAGTTGTTTCATTCATGTCATTTTACCGATGTTATCTGTGGTGTCTGTGTATATGTTCGAGAGAGCCTCAATCTTTCTTAAAAATCCTATTCCTTAAATGTGACTGACAATTGAGTTAATGGCTAATGGAAACTGGAAATAAGGTAGCAGAGTTTCCTGTCTGTCACTTAAACTAGTCCTCCTGCGTGAAGTTGTTCACAGAGGTGGCATGTCTACACTGGTCAAAGTGATACTCTTATAATTACCTATTTCCCTCTCTTAAATGCAATTCTGTGTAAGTTCTTTTCCTCTGTTTCAGAGTTTGTTAGTTCACACCAGCACTGATGTTCACATTATACACCCCATTCAGAATTAATTGAAGCTTTGTGCACAATGTTCTAGATGGTCATGTTTCTCTAGATAGGTACAGACTCTCAAAGTAGGAACAAGTTAAAGAATATTTGTGTATTAACTGGAGGCAAACTTCATTAGGGTGCATTTATTCAGATTTACTCTCTTCATTTCCTGGATGACTCATGCTGTTTCTTTTGTCTATCTTTGAGATAACAATTAAAGTTAAATAATGTTGTAGATAAAAACCATTCACATATCGAAATAAGGTAACATGTCTTGATCAGAGGTCTCCAACGAGGTCCGCAGAGCTGCAGAGGTTGGCTCAAACCCTACTTAAGTACACCTGAACCACCTAATATCAAAGTCTTTGAGACTGCTGGAAACCTTTTTCAATACAACAAAAATGCATGCTGGATGCATGATGGAGTTTTACAATTTTGTTTAGTTTATTAAAAAGAAATAAATGTTGTGTAAAGATCTTTGCTCAAAGGGAATGTAATACAATTAAAAGGGTATATATTTTATTACAAAGGGAATGAAATGAAATGGTCCTAGTGTTTTAAAACAGTCTTGTCCTAAAGATGTCTCTTTGCTTAACATGGGTTACTATATTTACCCGAGGCCTTGTTCTGCATCTGGGTGTTAACTGAACTTTGGCGTAATTCTACAAATACTCTAGAGCCTAGTTTGTTTGTTGAGTGGAGGTCTTGTAGTTATATGTATTAAATCTAACTAGTTTTTGTGTATATGATCTGTCTTTGATCTGTCTCGGACACTACATATATTTAGATTAGATCCCCTTGCATGCTACAATGTGCAGTTAAGCAAACAAAACTTAGAGTTACTGAAAAAATACCTAATAGTTAAAAAGTATTTTTCTTTACATTTTAAAAGTCAGGCATGTTACACCCAAGAAGTGATTACAAGTAATTTACTTTAATGTCAGTTCTTACTATCCTGCTCTTCCTTTTCCTGTTGTGTGTTTCAGGTGCCAGGTGGACATCTCTCTTCTTTCAAAGGAGTATACACATAGACTGGACCTACCTTTGGAGGAGGCCAAAGGCACATTGGTGCTGTTGGTCACTCTTTCGGCCTCAGCTGCTGTCTCCATCGCTGACCCGTCTGTTAACATGCTGGACGACCCCTATGAGATGAAAGAGATTTTCCATCGATATGTGAGGTTTTGTATTTAGAACTATGTGTGTGTTTGTTTGTTTGTGTTTGTGTGTGTGTGTGTGTGTGTGTGTGTGTGTGTGTGTGTGTGTGTGCATGCTTGAAAATATGCAGTGTAATCACTATTGGAAATGTAAACAGTCTAACAATACGCAATGCTCTATTGTGCACATTCATTTGTCCAATTTGCCATAGATAAATAGATACAGTGTGTTTAAATTTTTTAATCTTAACACAGTCTCAGAGCCTAACCAAAAATTATAGGTGTTATCGGTTGTTCAGTTCAGCAAGGCACTTTACCCCAATTGCTCCCCAGGCACCGCAGTGAATGGCTTTCATGTGTTCGCAGTTTGCAGTGTGTATTCACAACTTACTAATAAATCTAAATATGGGGCACCATACTTAAATATGGCACCGTACTGTATTAAATTAATGCTTTGCTATGTTCTGTTTCTCTGTATTTGTATTTCATATGCATACACACTGGACTGAAACGCATTGAGTTCTCAGACCTGGCAGAACCTCAGTGATATGACCTCCTTTTGAAAACTGCTCAACATCTAGGGGTCAGACCTGTCCTCGACAGACCTGGTTTAGGCCTGTCGAGAGAAGGATTGGGCCTCTCTGCTCTCTCAGGAAAAAGAACGAGGAGCTGATTGGGACAGAGAGCTGTGGAGAGCAGTAGTAGGGGTGATGTGACAGGATCTTTTCAGGCAGGGTACGCTCTTGAAAGGCCTTGGCTGAAAGGAGCCCAGTGTTCCTGCATGGTGGCCTTTGGCCCATCATGGTCTTGGGGCCCTCCAGACCCTACTCGAGCACAATGCTCTCAGATTCTTTTTTTGTCTTTAGCCTGTTAACCCTTCATTTGCTGCTATTTGCAGCTCCCTGACACCTTTTTACATGCCAATAGCAAAGGACAGATTAAACAAAAAGATCCACTTTTCTATCTGCCTCTGATACAGCTGCTCTCTGGGGTACTTCCACAGAAGAAGCTGTTGAATTCTGGCTGCCTATAGAGCTTAACATATTGTCTGCGAATTACATTAGCTTTCGCAGGGCCAATTTATTGCACTAATGTGTTTCCCATAGTACCCAAAAAGGTGCTTGTGCATGTTTGTATGCAGACGTACAGTACTGTGCAAATGTCTTAGGCACATTAGTATTTTCACACCAAAAATAGTTTTAAGCAAGTTATTTGTCTTTTGTTGTAGTGTTAGTAGGAATTATAAGTTTACATTTCCAAACATTCTTTTTGCCATTAATTGTAATAATCCAGTGAGATTTTTGTATGCACAAGGAGACTGACAACAGCCAGTGCTTCACAAAGAGATCTGATCTCACAATCATCGAGGCTGTCTGTGATTACATTATGAACCAACAGACTAAATCCAGAAGAACTGTGGCAGAGTCTCCAAGACACTTGAAGAAAGTTTTAGCCACTTGTTTAAAAATGCTGTAAAGTGAGGATGTTTTCAAAAATAATGTCATAAATAGATTTTATTTGTCAATTAACTTCTAATAACTAAATTAAATAAATATTCTGTGTGAACACCCTTTGGTTAAAACCTCTTTTGTCCTTGGTAAACATGCACATAGCTTTTCAGGTAGCTTTGCAGGCAGGCAAGTGTGTTGGAGACACTGCCACAGTTCTTCTGGATTTAGTCTGTTGGTTCATAATGTTATCACAGACAGCCTCGATAATTGCGAGATCAGATCTCTCTGTGGAGCACTGGCTGTTGTCAGTCTCCTTGTGCATACAAAAATCTCACTGGATTATTACAATTAATGGCAAAAACAATGTTTGAAAATGTAATCTTATAATTCCTATTGACACTACAACAAAAGATATAAATAACTTGATTAAAACCATTTTTGGGTATGAAAATACTGTGTCTAAGACTTTTGCACTGTACTGTATATTATACCGGGTGTGATTCAGCTGTAATTAAAGTGGGAAGTCATGCTGGAAGATGCATTTGATCTTCTTCTAAGTTCCTGTGGAAAAACACTCCAAATGCCAAAAGACAGATGAGTGAACTACACAGAGGTACACACAAAAAATCATGGGCTAGCTGTTCTGTGACCTGCACCACCATTGTGTTGTCCAGCATCCACAGGGGGGAGCTCTTGGTCCAAAATTGGAAAAAGAATTTGCGTCTTTTGACAACCATTGAGCAATCGAATGGGGGAAAGATGAGGCACGTCTGTGTTTAAGAAGATTGAGTGGTTTGGTGGAAAATGGAGGACGGGACAGTGTGTTTTAAAAAATGATTTTAATTTGTTCCTGCTTTCCTGGTTGACACTTCACTTGTTCAAAGAAATGAATTTAATAATAACTTTATCAAGCATGGCAGATAACTGAAAGTGCCACTGTTAGTGCCGCACAATACGCCCTAAACAGGTCCGCTTGGGCAAGTTGGTGGTCCACCATGTGTTTGAGGGAAACAAGTGTGGGTGCATGGGCTTCACATGGTTTTCACCTTTCTATCATCATATGATCCGCTCTCTGAGAATGACTATATAGCGAAGCAAAGCACCTATAACTAGTTATTAATGTAAAGTATTAATGTAATGTAAAGTACTAGGAGGCTGCCGACATTTTCCAGACAAATTTTTAAGAGCAGGGTGGTGGGGGGAGAGTGTGGCCAAGATATAAAGATGCTATGAAACTACAGATGCTACTACTTGTAGATGTCCATATTCAGTGAGGATGGGGGTTGGGGGGAATGCAATTAAGTCTTTCAATGCAGCATTGCATCAGCCTCAGCTACATCATTAAAGTGGAAGAGGCATATCTGATTACTTTCTGCTGACTTTATATAGGATGAAAGGGGTGGTTTTGCTAACAGCTTCGTAAAGGTGTATTAACAGCATAGAGTGAAGACTTCTGCCTTTGAAGGGATGCCCACCTTTTATTCAGCATGTTGTCATAGCAGCAACTTTTTTATTTACTTCACATGATTTGCAATGTGAAATAGATAATACACACCAGCCATATCCATGGCCTTCAATAACTAATACTTGTTACACAGATTCCATTAATTTATGTATATTATAAATATTTTGGAAAAAAAATTGTGTTGGCTGGATTTTTCTTTGTGAATATGTTTATAACATTTAAATCTTAGTTAATATTTCTATAACTTAAGTACTGCAATAAATTCTACAAATTACTAATACATTTTTAACATTTATCAGTTATAACAGTTAACATTACTCAATGCATTATAAACTAACAACAATAGTATAAATAAGCACTTACTGTAGATATAAGCTGTGCTGTTGTAAATTTAGTCACTGCTAAAGGACATTGCTAGACACACACAGCATATACCTATGACTATATTCACAATATTTAACACAACACTGAGTGTCTGATTGCTTTTCTAAAATGATTACAACATAAAAATTCATATAAAAATTCAAATAAAAAAATTAAATTAATTCAAGGATATTTTCCCAAAATGAAAATTTTCTGATAATTTACTCACCCCTATGTCATCCAAGGTAAGGTCCCAAATAAAGTTTTAATGCAGCTTCAAATAAAGGAAAATGCTTTCCTCAAGAACTTTAGTTTCTTTATAACTGAAGAAAAAATACAAAAACTTCTTGGTTGACATGGGGGTGAGTAAATTACCAGAATTTTTTATTTTGGCAGTACAAAGCCTTTAATAAATACTATAAAAATCATTGTTTGACATTAGGTTATATCATCTAAAGTATTAACTATGTTAATGTATAAAACCTAAAAAGCGTTACTGTAGCATTTTTTTTGTTGTTCATTGATTTGTTTTTAATCAGTTTTTAGTCTTTTCCAAAATTAAACATCTTCCTCAAATAAATCCTAACAGGATTATCTATTTTTAGTAGAGAAGAGCCCACAGAACTCAGTCTGTAAGCGGTTATTTCCCAGTATTTTCCAGAGAGTATTGTATCTGGACTTCACAGCTGTTGTTGTAAGCAGACAGAAATTGTGCATTTTAATAGTAGCCGGTCGAGTGCAGGCGAGTCATGTGTAATGGACAGTAATGGACATCAGGGCCAGGGTGACCTCTGTTGAAGCGGAGTCCCACAGTTCCTCTCTGGCCCTGTCACTCGCCTCCAAATCAAAATGTGAACAAGTACAGCAGTGTGTGTGTAGAGATGGGAAGTAGGGGGAAAAGAAGAGAACAGAAAAACAGGGGGGTGGATGCTGTTATTCCATTTTTATTATGACATTTCACAGTCATCTGATTTAATTTCCCCTGACCAGATTGTCTGGCTGGAGACGGTGGGCTTGAAATGTTATTTAGAGCATTGATAAAAGGTGAGCACCTGCAAGATGACAGCGAGTCATAAGGCGCTGCACGGTGACATTCATTTTCTTCACAACAAAGATGGAATAAGACGTCACGGTGACAAGCTGTCACTCAAAACACAGCCCTGCCATCTCACCCCTCCCCTTCCCTCCCCTCCTTTTTTGGTCTCTACTGTCTGGTTGGGGGTTGAAAAGAGGTTCTGTGTGTGTGTTTATGTGCTACCCCTTTCTGTAATGGGACTAAAGCGTTCTTCTCTTCAGGCTACCATATGAGTTGGCCCTGCCTTGCTGGCCCCAAAGCTGAGGGGGGTGGGAAAATATATTCTACAGCCTTTCATTAAAAAAATAAAGAGGCCTCATCTCCTGAGCTTTTCAATCTCACAGTCTGTCTTCTGAGAGGTCTGAAAAGTCAAGCACCCTTTACAAATCAAAAATTCGAAAATGTATGCGCTTGGGAAAAAGTCTTTCACTTTTCTTTAATAATCAAAGAAATAATAAAAAATGCAATAATCAAAAATAATAAGCTCTTTATATCTACTTAGAAATCATGTTTTGAATACATGTTCAAAAAACAATCCCCCCCTCAATCATCACTTGATTTTTTTCTTTCCCTTCTTTTCTCCCTCACCACTCTTTGCTATCTTTCCTATCAGATTTTTCAACAATAATATCGCTCATGAATTAAATCTGCAGTCTGGCCCTGACTTGAGAAATTCAAATTATAATTATTCCTAGGGGTATATGTAGGGCTTACTGCCAAAATGAGAGTTAAGCAGAAGTCCCCACTGCTCTTCATGGCACATCAGCCAGATTGTGTCATCTCTGTCAGTCCAGTTTCATTCACTGTGTGCTAGAAAGTGTCAGTCTGGAAATTTCACAACAGTTCCTTAAACTTTTATTGTGGTTCATAAGATTAGCAAGGATGTATGGGCATATTTAATTGCTGGGCAACCTTCTCTTCCATGTGCATGTTGAATCAGGAATATGGCATGAATAGTATTGAATGGATTGCTTAGATATTTGTGTCTTTATGTTTCATTAAATGTATCTTAAACTATGGAGCCATAACTTTAAATGATAGCATAGTTTAGAGGTTTCTGTTTGAACAACTTGAGGAGAAACCCTTTTTGAGATTTATCTGAGAAGAATGTGATATAATTTAGATGAAATTACATGTAAGATGGCTCAGAAAAAAATCTCAGCTTGCTCTGCATTTAACTTCATTGCTGTCTAGGAGAAACAATTGAGATATTAACATGACCTTATCTGCATATTTTTCAGTTTTTGTTTTCTTTTTGATGAAACAGTACACGCTATAAAAATGAAGAGAAGGAGAGAGACCACTCATGCTGTGGCCACACAGTTAGCGTGTGATGCCTATTTCTTCATGACTGAATGTCAGCGCCTTTAATGCTATGAAAGACACACAAAGGAACTGTAATGGAGTATTATGGTATCTGAATGAGAGGCTTTTATTGGTATGAGCGTAATTGACTCGCTCATAAATCAAGCTTAAGTGTCTTTGGTGATGCACTTGTCTTTGAACAGTTTATTCAGATACCAGTGAATTACTGTTTTAGAAACTGGTGGCATCTCTGGTAGCATTTTCTGTTTCTCCTGTGTTTAATTGCTCACATAGTTATCTGAGTTTGAATGAGTAGCAAAATAAATGTCTTTTTAGAAGAAAAGCATGGACACATACGTACTGAAAGGTGAAGTCACATGACTCAGGTTTGGGATCAGCACTATTTTATTATATTTTAATTCCTTTTACTTTCTGTCTTTCAAGCTTTCTTTTTAAGCTGTATTTGTTATAGGTGGTGTGTGATGATTTTATCGTAGTTGTGCTATTGTATTTAAAAATATCAAACTATGACTGTTTTAAAACAATGCAATTTATGTGTCTTACACATCTAGATTAATGTGGCATATGCTGGCTGATTGACTGTTACTTAACAATTCTGTTATTCTGTTGTTTAATAAGTATTTAATTTTTAATTTCCCCCAAAAATAATTTGGACACATACAAATTGTTTGTATTGTATAGAAAAATATAAAAATATTTTTTTTATCAGGCAGATGGCACAGTCACACATTTTAGGGAACATATTAGGTTTCAAATGAAATACTTTGTTTAGTTGTTTGGATATATTGTTTCAATTGTTTAGATGCTTTGTGGTTGTGAGTTTTAGTGGAACATGTCCATAGTTAATGTGGTTACTCTTTTGTGTGAACTTGAGGGGGCTGATTTTATATAGACACAAGAATGGTCCTAAAATTAAAATAATTAAAACAAGTTGAGAGCAACTTTTAGTTGGATTTGATCTCATTCAATGAAATTAAAACACTGGAAGGTGTGACTTAAGTGTCTAAATCCTTTATGGAGCCACTGTATATTCTTAAAATGTGTGGATATAAATATCTACTATTTTAGGTCTGTCTTCCTCTCTTATGCTGTTTTATCTCTCTTGAAACAACAACAGAGTCTATTCAGATCCTTTCACAATATTAAAGATGAGGGCATGGTGCAGGTGATCCAGGCAGAGGGGCTGTTGGCTGCTGATGTTACAGGTAAGAGCAACCCTCTTACACTCACACACTGTACTGCAGTTTGATAATATTGCCTTCTAGTCTGTACTAATGGATCATTAGCTTCTGAGATCACTGTGTCTTCTAAACATGTTTGAGCCTTTTCTCTGGTTACCACTAATTCATACTTTTAAATAGGTCTACGATGGATAGGCCAAGTCACTATCTTAAAAAAAGATTCTTACTCTCAGAGTCAGATGTTAATAAACACATCTTTCATTCATTTTCCTAATATACCACACCAGCAAACAAAATCTGCATCTAAATGCTTTATTTCAGGATTTTGAGGGAACTTTACTACATTTTTTTGTCTCCCCAATGTGACACCATTGCATCCAAGTCATAAATTGCTGCTCAGTTTGTGTGTATTCAAATGGCAATATTCGTATGTGGCCCTAGCATGTAATTTTTGTACCACTAATGTCACCAAAGAAAATTGTAATAATAATGACTGTTTTTAAACAGATTTCCTAAACAGATAGTCCAAACACTTTAGTCTGTTGCCATGTCTGGCTAATTTGATCACTTATGTAAGAAAAAAAATTGAGAATTTCCATACAAGAATAGTAATCAACAGAGCACAGTTGGTTGCAGGCAAGGTGTGAGGTGCTAGAAATTAACAGGAACAAGAAAAAGTGAAAAGCCATTGGAGAGAGTGAGAGAGAGAGGGAATTACAGGATAAGATGTAGAGGTCATTAGCACGTCACTTTTAAGGTGGAGCATCTCGTGAGATTCCTCTCTGCAAACCTGTTTGGGTTTGCTGTCTATGCCCATCTTTCTATTCCCCTAATTGACACCTTTAATTAAGACATGTTCAACGGCAAAACAGTCCCCTCCTCTCTCACACCAATCAGCCTTGCCCCTCCCTGCTCACTGCACAATTCTGCAATCATACTCTCTACTTTCTGGGGGTCCAGCCCACTACATTGACCTCGTACACATTCTGGCATTCCCTGGGGAACCATGGCCTCCTCATGAGCTCTGATTTCACACTCTTCTCCACCACAATGCACCAGCACACAAAGCTTTTCTCAGAGCCACAGCTTCCTCATGGACTCACCGTCTCAATTGGCCCTGGCACCGAGGTGTCAGCCAACAAGGTTAGGGGCCACAGAACAGTACCTTCTCTAATAGAGAGCTCACTGGAGACAGGGTAAGTCCAGGAAAAGGAAGGAGAGTGGGCACAAAAGATGACAAGAAAAAAAGCGGAAAAATCTTTTCTTTCACTCTTTTTAGTTTTCTTTGAGTGCTAATGATTTATTTTTGGTTTTGCAAGCACTCCTTTCTTTCTGTTTCTCTTTGTATTTATTTGAGGCTTTTATCTGGAGTGCCTCCACTCTAGACCAAAAGGATAAGTTGTGACAATGTGTAAAACCAACAGCATTTAGGGACAGGAGACAGCTTTTCTTTTGAATGGGCCCACTCAATATGATTACATCACTTCAGATTCTTTTATATCAAACTCAGACAATACTCTTTCAGTCATTTTGTGTTAGTTATCCCATCATTATCAATTTCATTCAGTTTTCAAATAAGAGCAACAAGCCACCTGCAGTCATTATGTTTGTATATGATAAGACACTCTCTTGAGCAGGTTTAGGTGTGTGCACTTTCCTATAGGCATGCAACAAAATGTTTAAATGCCTCTCTCATGCAAATATTTTTGCTTAACCCAGTCCTGCATTTCAAATGCCTTCCAGACCTAAAAAATATAATTTCCGTTTTGTACATCAACACATTGCATGCTCATCAAGTTACAGTTGACTCATCTTGCAGGTCTTTAAGGATTTGCCCATAATCAACCTGTAGACCTGGGGAGTCAAAGTTTCATTCAGTGCAAAATGTGTAATTTGCTCAGACAGCTGCCTCACAAACACATTTGAGGTTTGTCGCTGAGGATGTTCATTGTCATTTTGAGAATATTCATATTTTTTGAATATAAAAAATGTTATTTATACACTTGCAATTACTGAGAGATGTCATGTCAGATTAAGAAGTTCTATGAATAAATGGTACCAGCATTGCTGGCTGTTAAAAATAATTAAAAATAGTTACAGTTCTTGTTTTTTCTTTTATGTGATTTTATAATCTACTTTACCTTGCGTGTTATCTTGCAAATCTTTTATCTATTTTGAAATGAAAAAGTTCCTTTATAGATTTGTAGAAGCTTTTTTTTTATTTGAACTAGCTTGTAAAAATATACTCAGCAACAAACAATTAAAGTGCTCCCAATTGTTTTTTTTTTTTTAGATTTATTTAATGGCTAAAAATTAGATCAAAGCTGGTATGAGGAGTTTGTTGTTTAGGTTTTGCAGAGAGAGAGCATTATTCCCTTAAATTATGAACATTTATTTACATTTGTATATTAATAGTTGATTTCAAAGCATATAGGACAGTGGATTTTATAAACATATCTCTAGAGTAGACTGCTTATAATAACATGGTGCATGATTTGAATATTCTCTTGATCTAAAAAAAATTTAAAAAGAAAGAGTTACCTTCTCTTACTTGAAGACATTTTATTTTAACATGAACATTTTAAATGCCCTTTCAGCGACTGTAAAGCCAGTATTTTGAAGGATTACATATACTGTCTTACCTGCTGCACAATAATATCTACAAGTTCAAACAAAAGCATGGCTACTAATAACCAATTATTTTGATTGGGAAATTTTTGGCAAATTTCTCATATTTAGACTGTTTGCATTTTAGTCTGTCCCCTGTGTGGGGCCAACAGCTTGTAAGTTAACTGTGTTCCTGTACCTCAACTGGTAGAGTTTTGCATTAGTAGCTCAAACATTGTGGGTTTAATTTCCAGGGAACACACATACTCATATAAAATGTATAGCTTGAATGCCACGTAAGTTGTTTTGGATAAAAGTGTCTGCCAGATGCAAAAACGTGATGTAAGGTAAAGTGTGTGTGTGTTCACACCAGGCAGAGCTGTCAATACTGTGCCCTAGGTAGCAGAGAAACTAAAACTCTTATCTACCTGTGTCCAAACTGCTGTATCGCTATAACAACCAGAAACAGCTAAATGAATATATCAAATAAGTTTAGCAATGATAAATTGCTGCTAAAGACAGCAGTGTGTATGATCCAAACCCTTCAGGCATACTGTCCCCTCACCTTCATCAGGCAGCTTCTTCCCCCAGCATTCTACCCAGTGGATTACATCACACCAAATACAATAAAACTGATAAAGTTAATGTATCTGTGTGTCCCTCACAGGCAAAAGTGACCCCTTCTGTATAGTGGAGCAAATTCATGTTTATGTAACTATGTATTAAAATTAATCTTAGTCACATGTAAAAAGGTTTTTTTGGTTTTAAAATATCAGTGATGAGATGTGTGTATATATATATATATATATATATATATATATATATATATATATATATATATGTATATATATATATAATCTGTTATTAATATTGTTATTAATAAATGACTTCAGTTTATTTGTTTTCAGAGCCGAATATTAACGTCTGATTATAAAGTCAGGATTATATAATTAAGCTTTGTATGGTTAGTTGGCAATGTGACACATAAGTACATTTTTTCAAAAACAAAATGAACTTTTGTTGGAGATGACACTCCCTTTCTCCATTTCTTATATTGCTTTGATATCTAGAGGTTGTTCCATTGATGTTTTTTTCATGTTCTTTCAATCTTCATGGCTGGAAATTCATTTTTTGAATTCCCATGGAAAGCTTGGTAATCTAGCCTCTCCTTGGAGCAATCATCTCTTAAAGAATAACCTCATTTTCTTTCATTAGACTTCTCTTTAGCCTACTTTTCAAGGATAGCAAAGATAGCAAGTGAAGAATTTCAGCTTTTTTTTAACCCCAGCACAATGGAGATTGTCACCAAGGATTTCGATGAATCACATTTTTTATGACTTAAAAAACCTTCTCAGTGTTTAATTTTAGACAATGACTTTTACTCTATCCTTGTCTATGACGAAGACAGAAGCCGAAGTGCTGACTTCTTGGGCAAAGTGGCTATACCATTATTAAGTGTAAGTCCAAAGCCTGCATAAAAAAGGAAATAAAAAGGAAAAGAAACAATAAAAAGTGAGTGACATTTATTGATTATTAAGTAATCAACACAAAGAAAGATGTAAAGGTGCAGCCCAAAAACAACTAACAAAAACAAAAAAAAAAGAGGGGAGGGGTACATAATGTTCGCTCCCTAGGATCACAGGATGATTCCCCAGGATAGTTAATTTGTGGCTGACAGTGGCCAGGACATAATGAACAGGTACTTGTCAGAGCCGCCACAGTTGTTTTGGGCTGTCTTTCAGATGCAGCTGCTGGGGTTTAAAGGTTGTGCAGAGAGTGTATTCAGCTGGGTATTCTCAGACAGACGGCTGTCATGTCCCTCTCCCACAGATCCAAAATGGAGAACGCAAAGCTTACGTCTTGAAAAGCAAGGAACTGACAGGGCCAACCAAAGGGGTCATCTTTCTCAAAATAGACATGATTTATAACGTTGTAAGTCCCACTCTCTTTTTCTCACTTGCTTTTTTGCTTTTATATGATTAGTCTCTCTCTTTCTTTATTTGCTTGTTCTCTTCATCTCAGATTCTGTCATCCCATGCTATTTGGACCCCTTTCCTCGTTTTCTATTTTAATTACTAAAGACTCTCCCCATTCCTCAGCCTTTTAATTGAGCATCTGAAAAATGCTGTGTGTGTCCTGGTCGCCATTTTAGGCAGGAGTGTAAGAGAGTGTCACATGACCATGTGGCGTGGAGTGTGTGAAATGGAGGGATGTCTTGATATATGATTAAATTAATGATATGTAAGACAATCTGAACCACATGTGCATTTGAAAGTCCTGAACTCAACAATGTATTTTACATTGAATAATTTATAACTTAAGTTTATATGTTGTAGGTGAAAGCTGGTCTGAGAACTTTAATACCCATTGAGCAGAAATACATTGAAGAGGAGCCACGCGTGTCCTAACAGGTAACATGACAACTTTAAATCACACCTTTGTTGAGGTCATTTTAAAAATCCCCCAACGCAAGACGTAGCAGGATTTTAAGACAGCAGCATCTTTCTTCTTGTACTTCCTTGGCTTTTCACTTGCTTCTCTTCTGGAGGTGGTGAATAGAAATGTCAAGCTGTCAACACTGGGGGTGCATAAGAAGTTTGGCCATCCTTTAGTTTAGACCTCAGTGGCTTTTCTGCTATGCTTTGTTTTGTCACCCTGCTCAATAGCCCCATTCCTGACAAAGAGCTGAATTGCAGGGGTTGTCCCAAATCAGAGATGTTGCCTGGGCCAAACACACACAGACACACACACACACACACACACACACACACACACACACACACATCATTTATTTCTCTGTATCTGTGCTCTCTCTGTCTGTGCTCTAAATATTCTAGAAAGTGCACACTCAGCGTGAATTTATCTCCTACCTAAGCTGTTTAACTATCTTGACAAAATATTAATTTCCTTGAATAGTTAGTAGATCATTGTGTCACTTGCAGCATCACATATGAGATGAAACACAACCTGGCACTAAAATGTTGTTCCTCATATTTGTGAATTGGTGGCTTAATACTAAAAACACTTCACATGTGCTGCCAGATGGAGATTAGACACCATAGATAAGCTTTTGATGATAAAACACAGATGTTTTCATCAGCAGGGGTGAGACAATTTCATATAAAATATTTATTTTTGAGTCAATAAACAATACCAGCTAAGAAACTCACTCAACTGTTCCCTCACTAGGAAACTTGGCAAGGGTTAATTATGGACTTTGTGAGTGACCACAAAGTAGAAGGAAAAAAGAAGGGCAGGAGAAGCAATAAATATCAAAAATGTCTGCACAACATCTACTCATCTTGATTCTTCCCCTCTGCAACAGTTGAATGTCCCAAACAGCTGATTTTGTAAAACACCTCTGAAATCTTTAATTATGAATTATATCATTTATTATTGTCTTGTATTCATCAGTAGTTTGATATTGCATTTCATTTCCAATTTACTCTTGCCAGATTAGTCCCAAATAACAAAGAGGCCTACTTTAAAGGGATAGCCTAAATCCTACACTTCACCACAGTAAATTTGGATATTTACCCTGATCAAAGGCATACAATTTTAAAGACTTTATGAGACTGGCAGTGTTTGATCTGCCTGTGAACACAAGAAACAGCAGCCATTTGCAGTTCATCCATACTCTGTATTATGAATAAGACCTTTCAATTATAGATGCTGTAGCAAAATATTCTTTAATTCTGTGACAGTACTACAAATGTGTTTTACTTAATACATTCTGTACTAGCATTAGGTTTTTGTTGTTATTCCTATAGTGTAGACAACAATCATTTACCTCAATGAATATTAATTAAATTTACTGATTAATACAAGAAACTGACAGCTAAAGCCCTGAGTTCAACCACAGTTATTGTAGTGATTTTGCCCCGTCGCCTTAACACTTTTAAAACAGGCTACACGCATACATTGACTTCTATTATTGTATTGACGTCTATTATTGACAGTAGCTGTAATTTTGACGTCTGTTACTATAGCACCTTTCCAAAGTCCAATAGTTGGTACTGCAGGAAAGTTACTGCTAACATGTTTCTTTCCCTGATATTAAATGCCATTTGAAAGTTCTGTCTGAGGCACTGTATTATGTTCCTTATAAATACTGGTTGCTATATCAACAGCTGCTTTGAGTGGGAGTCTCCTCAAAAGAGTGTCTGTGCCTTTCTGGTAAGGACCAGTATGTATATTCACAAATACCCACAATTAGTTACCCCAGAATATTTTGGAGATTTAAATTGTTTATATTGCATTAAACTGATGTTTTCGTAATTATTAAAACATGGCTTTTCTTAGTTATTAACCATTCTTAACCATTGACCAACTGGTCTTCATGTATTTTAAGCAGATATATGAATTAAGCACAGGTATGAGAGTAATGAATGGTTATGGGTATGTTAAAAGATTTGCTTAAAATGTGTGTGTGCTTCTTTCTATTTTTACCTAATGCAGACCGTTATACATCTTGGTAAAAGATGTAAAAGTATCCAAATACTTTTGGGTTCACTGAACATAAGCTTGATAAAATAGTGATTCCAAAGTGGCCATCTATTGGCTCCTGTGCAGTCATATCCCATATTTCCTTATTATCCCTTTCTGTTTATAATGCTCAGATTTACAGTATTTTGCCAGTTTGTCTCGGACAATTTCCAGTTCTTCTTCCAGATGTTAAACATGTTACAACACCTTGGGTGAAGTTGTCTAAATTCAGAGCTCACTGTCATAGGGAAATGCACTTACATATTGTAATTGGACAGCTGAACTGTCATGAAAAGGACACCTGAGTGGGTTATATGACTGAATGCTAGCACAGGACATCCTGGCTGATCTTTGCCTGTGATGCTGCATAATTTGCTGCAGGGCCTGTCTGTTTCAGAACTTGTATGTCTTTAAGTGTCGCAGGGTATGCCATTAACATTTGCTGACTGACACATTTTAATTTCAGTACACTTCAAAAAGTAAAAGCTGATGGCACACGTGTGAGTGGAGGGACAGCTGTATTGATCAGTTAACATTTCGCTTGAACATTTTGTTTCTGTTTCTTCATAGCTGTTGGGGAAGAAAAAAACATTACGGAAAATGTCAGAGAAAGAAATGTCAAAAGAATTGGGGGAATAAAAACAAAAGAGATGACATTAAGTTTGACATTAAGAATAGTAATCAGACACATTCCGCTAGATACATCTGACCTGATTTACCAGCACTGCTGAAAAACCAAGCCATTACGGAGTTCCAGATTTGTGTTAGTGTTGGTTTGGTGCTGGTCTAGCCGGTTAAAAAAATCAGAAAACAACATAAACTGGTGCTGGTTATAAAAAAAAAAGAGTCTTTGGTAGCTTTTGTATTGCTTTCATAGTTGTCCATTTAGCTGGTAATGTTAGACTGCTGTCTAAATTTCCTCTTTTAAGAGCTCACTTAATCATATATTGATTTCTTTATCACCAGCCATAAGATACAGGGCTGCATTTCTGAAAAGCATCGTAAGGCCAAGTATTTCTTAGCACCAATGGTCTCTATCACCTTGGGCTCACAATGCTTTTGAGAAACACAGCCAAGGTGAGTTTTCAGTGCTGCTCTAAGATGCACACCTGTGTCATTCTGTCAGTCGCTGACAGTTGTAATCCAAAGGAATACAATATTCAGATGGCAGTGGAAGTGATTGGCAGATGGCAGTGAAGGTGATTTCATATTCAAGAACTGCAGAACCTCAGGTGGCTGCCGTACAAAGGTTAGCCAAAGCAAAGGAGCCGCTCGCAGAGCACTAATAAAACCAGCAGTGCAGCGTAGGAATTGTTCTGATTTGTTTTTCTGGTATTTTTATGTCTGTGCCTTTTTGACACTGCATTGATTTTGTTTGTGGGTTAGGTTTTAAGGTTTTATGGATGTTTTTGTTGATGTTGTTAGGTGTTTGTTGCAGAAACTCATCCCAAATATGTTTTTTCCATATCTCTAAGCAAGCAAGTAAAATGTTTTGAATGCTGGTGCAGGTAAAGGTAATTTTTTTCTTTCAACATCAAAATCACTGATCCCAGCTTAACTATAAGTAAACAATTTGTAGGTTGTTTCCTTTGGAAAGTATAAACTCTTTCTCGATTATAGTATCAAAACATTGCTCTATTTATTGCAACACATCAAGATTAGCCTCACCAATGGCAGGAGTCGAAGAAGGGATTTTTTGTTCATCTGGAGTAAGATTTGGGAACTTGTTAGAAAATCATTATTTTTACAATTCAATTTGTTGACACAAGTGGAACAGAATTCACACACATTGGCTTGAGATTTAGAGATTCACACAAAGAGACGCATACATTTGATAGTGTGTTGGACATTTAACACCACACAGCTCGGAGCATCTACAGAATGGACAAAGCTTCAGGAGTATGTGTGTGTGTGCTTATTCATGCATATGTGCATGTACTTTCAAGTGTGTGTGGGTATTCGTGTGAGTGTGCACGTCTGCCTTCCCCTCTATGTGAACACCTGTAAGCGGAGTGTTTGTATTGGGTGAAAGTGAGCCATTGTTCTGGCTGGCAGAGTGGTGCTCATAAAGGCTGCTCTGTGCCAACCCTCCCCACACGCCACTATAGCCCTCCAGCTCCTTATTGCTCCTGCACCAGCTCTTCCTCCAAACAAATTTGGTGTAACTCTACCTGCAATTTGGACTTTAATTGGGAGCAAATAGAGCAGGTATTGTGTGGCTTAGGGAATTAAAATGTGTGTGTGTGTCTGTGAAAAGGGTAAGGAGAGAGAGATATTGGAAAGAGAGGTAAGGAAATGATACCCTCTCTTTTATGTGGGGTAAAGTAGGACTTATCGGTGGTAGCAACACAGACAAGAGAGCCTCTACTACAGGAAACTGGAGCAGCCTTCACCTGCTTTGCATTTAGATAAAATACACCATCAAAAGAGAGAAACAAATGCTTCAGTGTGTGTCTTCACAATTACAACCCACTGTGTGCTGCAAGGTGGCACCTTTCCTCTCCAATCACCTGTTATCCGATGGGGGCAAGAATGGTTTCCTGTAACTTAAGTAATATTACTACAGGAAACAATTTTAAAATTCTTCAATTTGTAAAACAGAAGTGTCAACATTTACAATGCAAGTCTATATGGCAGTGTACTCCATATTTTTCAAAGACAGTAGGTCACAAATGCTGTTGATAGAATTTGACAGAAGTCGTATTCACTCTTAAGTAATCCTTTAAAGGTATACAAAAGTATACCCATGTTTTAATCACCAGTAAACAATGAAGATTTATGATTTGACTTTAGACAATTAGCTTAACAGCTTTTTTATTTGATTCTCATTTGATTTTAGATGCAATCAGACTGTGCTTGAAAACCAACAAATGAAAATAAATCCATGATATGCCAGAAGATGGCAGTGCGACATTACTTAATCCAAACATCTCCACCTAACAAGTCCAGTCAAAAAGCAGATGAGTTATTGATGTCCATAATCACCCTCTCATTTGGCATATTGCTACCCACCATTGGCACTATTTAAAATAATCAACACAATGTGATGACTTAATTTCCGAAGTCGAAGTACAGGGACTGTTGTAGGCTGTGTTGGTAACACAGTTTTAATGTGCTAATTCTCAAATGTTTGCTTTGAAGTGCTGAAGCCTTCACTCGACAGCATAAAGTGCCAAAATGATATTGAAACTGGCTTCCAAAGTCTGTTCATCCTCCATTCCAAAAATCCAGCGAGATGCTGAAACACTTGGAGGATTCAGATAGTTTTTCACATTAGAGCAACATTTTTTTTTGAGGGACGTAATCTCAGTGCTCTTGCTTGGATAAAATCAAATAGATATTTAAAATTAAATCAAATATGTATGGTACTTGATATTAGAGATGGGCGCCAATGCATGTTGTCTATATTAAATTGTTAATATCAGTTTGTTTCTTGATGTTCTGTTTGCATTTAGTAATTTGACATACGCTTTAATCCAAAGTGGTATACAGTGCATTCAAGGTATACATTTAATCAGTATGTGTGTTGTGAATCAAACCCATGGCCTTTTGTGCTGCAAATGCAATGCTCTGCCATTTGAGCTACAAGAACATTCAAAAATGTAAAATTCATTAGGGATGTGGGAGAAAGCATGTTTAAATCGGTTTCTTCTTTTCAGTTAATTTAATTAAATTGTTAATTAGAAATTATTTTTTATCATAAAACATCCCAAGTAAGTGTAAGTGTTAATCATTAATGCAACAGATGCAAGTATTAAAAAGATATATATATATATATATATATATATATATATATATATATATATATATATATATATATATATATATATATATATATATATATATATATATATGCCATTAAAATACTGTAAGTGCTGTAAATGATGTTGAGGAGAAATATATTTATAATATACTTATATTACCAGGAACTCTTTTCTTTATAGCAGTAGGTATTAAAATGGCAACATGTTTTCATATTGTGCATATTACATTATTTGCGCCAAATGCTATAAAAATGCTCAAAATCAACTGACACTTAATGCATAATACAGTAAGTGCATAATTTGTATTTATTTTTAAACATATTTGTAGTTTTGTACTTTTTTTAATATTTCACTCAAAACATTAAGGTATCAGCATTATGTAGTTTATAAGACATGCAACCTTGGGAAGGGGGCTATTTAAAGATAGTATTTAAATCGATGTTGATAAGTGATGCTTTCTGTAAATACATTAAGAACCTTAGCTGCAGTTAATGTGTTTCATGCATGTGGGTTTGTAAGAGTATGTCCGACAAACCTGTTATATTTTTTGTTTTGCTGTAAATGTTTGCTGTCTGAATATATCAGAAATTAAAATCGAGGGTTAGAGTTTAAGGTTAAT
Source organism: Chromobotia macracanthus (assembly GCA_036877525.1). Taxonomy (NCBI): domain Eukaryota; kingdom Metazoa; phylum Chordata; class Actinopteri; order Cypriniformes; family Botiidae; genus Chromobotia; species Chromobotia macracanthus. The sequence continues at coordinate 13,889,962 of JAZGTH010000010.1, read as the reverse complement.
TTTCATTTTGGCAGTTTCTTTTTGTGTAATGGGCTAAGTTTAGACATTTTCTCTTTGTGACTAGTAATTATTAATAGCTGTTCTCCAAATTTTTTTTTAAAGTTACTTCAATAAGACATAACATGAATTCTTAGGATATCAATTATATTAATCATATTAATTTGGTTCTTATTATAGTTTATTTAATGATTTTACCTTAGTGTTTTAGAGCTACAAACTTTATTTTAGAGCAGGTCATTATTCCTTGAAGGTTAGGAGATCAATTCATATGTAATACTGTAAAAAAAAAATTACTCACAGTGTCAGGTCCTGATACTGTGGATTAGTCATATGTGAGTATTTGCACGGTCAAAAGTGCACATTTAATTTTAGATTAAGAACAGAAATCTGTGTAAGGCAGCATATTTTCAGTTGGCTTTAATGTCCTTTAAGGAGAACGAGACTTCTTTGACTGACTCAGTTGAGTCATTGTGTTTTCACGCTGAGTTGTCTTGACTGAGTAAACAGACTGAGAAATATCATTATTGTATTACTGTTATGTATCAGCTGTCTGAAGATAACCAATTAAAAGCAAATGTAGAACAATGACATAAAAATCACCATAAAAGGATTTTTTTCTTTAAAATAATTTTTCATGCCTTGGTAAACATTTTATAAAATATCATGTAGAATTCAAATGATTGTTGTTGTTTATGTTTTATAAATATTTTTGTAGTGTGAAAGTGGTGTTCTTTCTTTTTACTTGGCCATTAATTTTGTTTTTTGTTTGTTTCCCACTTTTCTATTCATATTTTTACAGATTTTTGTTGTAGTTGTTTGGAATTTTGAGCTTTATTTGGTCCCACTGGTTCTGCTGATGCTACTGGCCTGGAAATACATTCGCTTTGCTTCAGCGAAGGACACAAGGCAGGAAGATGTGGTAAGTTGTCTCACAAACTGACCTGCATCTGTATTCATAGGCCTGCATCACAATGCAGTGAATATAAAACCAGTAAATGTAAAACCTCTCTTTTTAAATCTTCTATGGAGATAAGAAAACAGTCAATTTGCATTCCAAACTAGGATACCCTTTGAATAAATGGGGCATATGAACTACATTTTTAGTGTCCTGGATACAAGCAACCTAAAAAATGTATCCATTTTATTTTTTTAAGTCTTGCAAACTCGCATACCTTATGACACACTCAACTTTTTTTAAAGTAGACAGGAAAAGGTATTAAGAAGCGTCTAACCTGCTGCTGTTTATTTTCTCCTGTAGATGGCGACACTAACAAAATTTGCAAAAATTTTCAAACGAATACTTCACATTAAAGTACATTTGTGTTTTAATCATTCTTTCTACTTCACATATAGTTGAGTTACAATAAAAGTGAAATACTTACTCAGTAATGCACAGATAAAAACACTTCGTCAAATCCTGTGATGGTTAAGATCATAAATATTTATCCATGGCTATTTAATGCTGCAGTTTTTTGTATATTTGTTTTAAAGCAGATGAGTCAGAAATGAAGGATTTATAATTGATTGTGGGTCAGAAGTGACACTTTTACTATATGTGGTTTTAAAACACAATAGAGGGCTGCAGTCTGGGCAAATGCCCTGAACCCCCCTTTCCTCTCTCCATATCCCTTAACAGACCATTGTTTTGCATTTTGATGACTGTAACCACAACAGATGAGCCAATGCTAGGGCTAGCAAAAGCAAGTGAGGTCTCAAACAGTAAACACACACCCTTAGGGTCTGCTTTCCATTAGCCTCAATCTCCTTGATGAGCTTTAGCTTTTCCCTGGGCTTAAATGAAGTTACTTGACTGTAAACTTCAGGGGAATTAATGTGTTTGGACTGTGTGTGTGTGAGAGAGAGTATTTATGTGTGGCAGAATAATATTAGTAACATTCCTAATAGAAACCTTCAGTTTCTCTATGCAGTTCTCACCAACAGATCATCTGTAGTATCTAGTATAAGGTGGGGTTTCACTTGCAAAATTGATTTTAGCAGATTTATTATTTAATGCTGTTTTTCATTTCATTAAAAATTATATTAACACCATAACAATTTGTGGTGTTCAAGTTAACGAAAAGTGTGTTTAAGTGATTTTAAATGAATTTCAGAATTTAAGTGGATTTTCAGAAGTGTCTCTTAAAATTGTAATGATGGGTCGAACTCTCGAGGATCCATTTGCAGTGTTTTAATCATAAACCAGAGAGACAGGGTTGATAACAGCAAACAGGAACAATGTAGACTAGGCAGAAGAGTAAACAAAGAACAGGCTAGGGTCAAGGCAGGCAGCAAACAATCATAGAATCCAGGACAGTCCAAAAATCAAGGCAGGCAGCAAACGGGAAAAAACACAGGGTAAACAGTCCAAGAACAAAACCACAGGAAGTCCAGGACCAATGAAAACCACTCAGCATTGTTGCCAGGGCCAAACAAGACTTCGCCCAGAGCACATGTGAGTCTGGGGTTTAAATACACAGAGTAAATTGGGAACAGGTGTGAGTGTAATCAGTCTGAGGCACAGGGCATTATGGGAAATGTAGTTCGGTATTCAGGTGACGGCTCCCACTGATGGTGCGGGAGCCTCCATCATAACAAAAATAGCAAGTTAACATGGTCAGTGGCACAAAGTTGAATCTGATTAGTGATCCAGAAATAGTACAGGAGCTTAAATATTACAAAAAATCCTAAACTCCTAAAACTTTCTATAGCCTTGTTCAACTGGTCAACTGGTACTTTATTATAAGCCATAATAAAGTATGCAGCAATGCAGCCATTTAGAAACACAGAGATGCCAGGTTTATTCTTTTTCAAACTTTTTCGAAGTGTTTGCATAACATCTGACCATTGTCTTTGAATGTCTTGAACCCAGAATGGATAAGTGTGTAAGCTGAGATATCTTGTATGCTCAAAGAGAGAAACTATGCATGCACAGAAAAACCTTGTTGACATAGGCATTTTCTTTCTTATTTTTAAAAACATTTTTAAAAATATGTTAAACTGTAATTATTTACCCTAAACAGCAAATTATTCACAGATAAAATCACAGTTATTATAATTGAACAATCATTATCGACCCATGGTCTGTGACAGGGAAAGGAGATTACAAAGCAGTTCAATTGAAATTGATGCTGAAAAATCTTTTTGAGAACCAGTACTGGAGATTCATCAAATGATCATATGACTGAAACCACAGTGAGGAATTAAAAATATATATTACAAAAATGTTTAGTGTATTTAAAATTGTGATATTGCTTTAAACCCATACAAAACTGTGACCTTTTTCTTGTTTCTCTTTAATCTGCATTGGACTTCAGTGCTTTGTGAAATTATATTCTTAGCTTGTTTTGAGTCTGGGTTTTTGGTCAAACAGAAATGATTGAGTGTGTTGACCTGATTCTGTCCAATCTCCTGTTCCTTAAAATATCTGTGTAAAAAGAATTGATTTATTTATATTGATAATAATTTCACCACTATCTATTGTTTTTTGTCTGTAAATACTATTTTGTTTATAGCAATCCATATGCACAGGATGTTCTGAGAAAACAAGAACTCACTTTCAGCTGTGACTAAAGAGATGTGCTACTGTCACTAGATGTGATATGCCGGCTCAACCTTTTAACCTGTAGACAGCTGACCTCTGACTCTGGTGTTCTTTGGCTGTTCTCTGCCTGCCATCCATCCACCAGATACCTGACCTCCCTGTCATGGCTTGTTATTGCTAAAGATCGTTTTTACCATCTGGAATGGCTGTACACTAAACACTAAACTACACTCCAAACTGTTGTTTTTATTCAGCAGAACAGAAGAGGCTTAGCTAGTAGTTTCTGTGTAGGGCCTATGGTGTAGTGGTGTTGGTTTTTGAGTTAGAGCGAATAGACAATATCCAAAAAAACAGGAGTTTAGATAGAAGTCACATTGTTTTGAAACTGAGCTATGCCTGTCCATCATCAGCAGTGATGGAAAGCTACAAAGAGACACCCAATTTCTTCTCCAAAAGTGCCATCACTGATTTGACAGGGTTTCAGAAGAGCCCCCTACTGGTAAGACATGCAAGTGTTTCCATATCCCACAAGGTAAGGGAGCGTTAACACAGCTAGCCATTCTAACAGCAACAGTCAGTGGCTAGCCTCCTTCTTTCAGGAAGACAGATCTCACCACACTTTCACCTCTTAACACCCACTCAGTCAAGCGTTGGACAGCTCAGCGTGAATGGAGGGGAATGAATCCCATGGCTTGTCCTAGAAGACTCGGGCTACTGAATTCACTGGCTTGGAAAACAGTTTACCAGATGTTTCAATGTGTTAATAATAGCATATACTGTCAGAGCTGAAGGAACATACTAATGTTTTTTCACCATGTTGCAATTAAGCTAAATGCAATAAAGCAATTAAACATTCAGAGTTTAGCAAGCTCACTGCCTATCAATGCATTAAAATTGTTAAACTGTTTCATAATCATGGCACAACATGGCATTTTAATGTCTAGTTATGTACTGTATTCCAAGTACACTAAAAGTTATTTTAAAAAGTTATAACTTTTTATTACATTAATTTTTAAACATTTTACATTTTTTTAACTTACTATGATTTCCCATTGTATATCCAGCTTTAGCGTGAACTGTAAACCCCACCCTTTGTTAGTCCTTGTTAGATGTCATAAAGAGAGTGATTTTTTTAAGAAAACATGTAAATGTCTAGCTCAACCAATTTAATGCAGTACTGCTTGTTTGTCCCAGACAATGACAGGTAGGGATGGGGCAGATGGGGCAAGTACATATGGTTATGAAATCTTTAAACATTTGTTATTTTGCATTTCCTTTTGGTGATGGTGTTGCAGAAATCACACACTTCACCTTTAAATACTAAAAAAAGCTAAAGGCCATGGACACTATCCCTGTTTTATTCCGTTTGCTTATTTCTTCTCTACCAACACAGTTCAGTTCATTGCCACAGAAAGCAAGTTACCAAATAAACTTTTCCCAGTTTTGTCTGGTTTGAGTAGTGTTTTGTCTCTTTCTTCCAGTGTGTAATTTGAAAAACAAACAGTTTGGATGGAGCTTCATGAATAAAGGATACACTGGTACAGGTGGGCTGCTGTGGGGGGATACTAAGGCCTGTCAAGCCCACCTCCAATGTCAATCATGAAACAATATCATAAAGAGAAACAGAACGACAGTCTGTCTGCCATCCATCCTCCTAGAGGGGCTTCATGGTGGAGCTTGTCTTACTCTCAGGCTGGTGTTTCAGCTGCGGGCTCAACAGGGACAACAAAAAACAAAGAAGTGTGATGGCAGGGCTGAGAAAGGATGAAGAAGAATGAGAAGAAGAGCAGAAAGGTGCTCAAGGCTTTTAATACACCTCAGTGGTACCACCTCTTCAAGCACTGTGCTCCCGTTCACTTCACCTGTGCCTGGCAGACTCAGCTCCGCTCTGTGCCAGCCCCTGACAAGTGACAAAATCAAAAGGTCACGTCACTTTGAACTGGCAGTGTTTGTTGCCCGCTGATTTCCCCTGTGCTGCTGCGGCTTACAGGCAAGGTTGAAGGCAAGACGGGGATCAACTTTGGCAGCTCCTGAACTTCATCTTTGTGAACTTTTGTACCCATAATTTTGTAGTAAGACTGTGTTTTTTTTTTGTCACAACTTCTGCTGCCATTGTTGATGCACACTTGTCTGGGAGAACAACACTCTGGAAGCTTGTGTTTTATTTAAAGAACAGAATGCAGGCATGTGTTTCTGGATCCTGTGGGTTCGGCGTTGTTACAGATGAGAGTGGAGCAGAAGCTGTGGGGCCACTGACACCACTGACTCTCATAGCTTCTGAATGCACGTGACCCTGACAAGTCCCCAAACCATGGCATCAAACCCCACAGTCCTCTCATCAGTCTGTGTGACCTGTACAACTTAGCCTCCAAGAGACATACTGTCTACTCTACTGTCTACAAAGATGGCCTATGCCTTTCTGTCTGACCCTCTCCACACTCTCCCAACTCTAGTTTTGTTGTTATTTTGACTGTTGTCCTTGTATTTGAGTCGAGACCATCCTTCTATAAAATTTTAACAGAATTGATAGCATTTCTTTGAGTGTTTATCCATTCTTTGCCAGTAGCTGTACTCTTTGACTTGAGCTTTTACAGAGGTCACACTACAGTCAGCCAACACTGGCAAAAGCTCAAGCCCTTTTTCCGACCAGCACAGCTCTCACAGCCCGTAAAGAGGCTGTTTGGACTCTATGTGCTCCAGTGAGAGCCCTTATCAGCCTTCCAGGCCTGGGCTCTCTCGGGCCCCTCAGCCATACACGGCATACAAAGCAGAGACAATCCCTGAGCAGCTGGAGCTGCTAGAGATGTCTTACATTTCAATGAAGAGCTGGAGAGGGGAGAGGAAGAGAGAGCATAGGAGGGAAAAAATGAAAGTGCATATCTTCATGTTGGATGGGTTGTCTAGCTAGGGCATCTATTCCCAGCACACCTGTCACAGGGAAGGTTAGAATTAAAGCGTAGATAGTAAAGCAAAGTGCATTAACTCCCTAGGATAGATGTCACAGTGTTGGTTTGAAAATTGTGCTAATGCTAACCGAAAGACCAAACAATAGACTTAAAATCTTACTGTGATGTTATTTTAATCTAGATATCTGTCTAAAAGTGAAACATTGACTGCTGAACCTCTCATGCTGCCATGGGTTTGCTCAAGTTAAATATGTAGAAAGTTTCTAGCATGTGACCTTTGGATAACCTAGCATTAAAGCAACATCCGTCTTCTAGTGAATCTATGTGCTGTTAGGCTACCACAAAATGCCATCGCTTGTCTTCCCGAAGTGCTGTGTGTATCTGTCCTGAACTATCCTTTTGTTTCTGCTGCCGGCTGCATTTACATAAGAAGCTTACAGCAGCCATACACTCTCTTTTAGACAAGACAAAGGAACAAAAGCTATTGTTTGCTAAGTAACAATTTTTGGGTGTCACAAAAAACTGATGAAATGCAAACTGCCAAAAAGCATCAAAAAGAAGATGTATTCCCCCTGATAGCTTTTTGCCCTTTTCTGGTGTCCACATTGTTGTATGTAAAATAGTACACACATGACCTTGAATCTATGATGTTGGACTGACAAAAAAAGCACAATAAGAGAAATAACAATCTATGGTTTTCTGGCAGTTAAAAAACGTGCTACAAACTCTTTCAGAGCTTTTGTGAGTCATGGAGGCCAAGTGTAATGCTTTTATCTTGACAGAGATAAACTTTTTGTGTGCCAACATATTGCCTGACTTTTTTTGGTGTCTACAGTTCTTATTAACAAACCATTGAGATCTGACTATTTAATACTGCCAAATCACCAGCTTTCACAATAAGGGCTTTTGGTTTGTGTGAGTAAAACATTACGTAGCATATTTTAAAAGTGATCAGTGTTGTTGCTTACTCGCTAAATACCATTTGTGGTGACTAGATATAATCACATATATGAAGGTGTTTTACAAGCATTGGGTGAATTACAACCATAGACCTGATCAAATGAAAAACTTGTAATAATTATATGTTTGCATAATTTGTAGTTCACATGAATGTCCTAATAGTTTAACTTTCACTCTGTTAAAATTATTTTCTACTTCTTCCACCTGCCTGTTTTCATCATTTTTGTTGTTTGTTTCTGGGTGAATTGAGTAACCACAGCATTTCTGGATGTCATGAGCACACAGTTCTTTGTGGGGTTGAGTATTAAAAATCTAAAAGGTTTTGAAGGGACCATTGTTGCCCCGGATTTGGTCCACTGAAGCACATAGTTAACTTTCTATCATCAGCCTCTTTTTACCAGTTAAAAAGGTTTTAACCTTTTGGACTAGAGGACACATCTGATGACTTTCAAAATTGGGGTCAGTACATGTGAAATTGATTTCCCTTTGTTTAATTTTTCCTCTCTTTTGTTTTGTTATGGTCTTCATAATGAACATCAGCAAGCCATGGAGGATTCAATGCAGGATGAAGAGAAAACTTTGATAGAGATGACAAGGTAATTATCAGTGCCACTCACAGATATTTATTCCAGTACAGATGTGCAGATGCTCTTCACTAAAGGGAAATGTAATGCATAGTGTTCTGAAAAGTGTATTTGACCCCTCCAACATACTAATAACTTTTTCTTCTTGAGTCTCTAATGCTGTGGGTCACGTTTCACATTTTTTGGAGTCAAGGTACAAAGCTATTCTGTTACAGAAATAACTGTACACTTTTCTTTTCTCCCAAAATTAAACGGAACCACACAGGCATAAATAAACTTATCTTCAGGGTGTCTGTGTTGAGCTTCTGATATTTCTCAAGGCCTTTGAAATGCAATTTATGGCAAAAAAAAAAAGGCCAAATATCCCAACAGCACTTGCAATGAAGCATTTAAATTTTCATGAGCAGGCAGATTCATTGCTATTACTTTCCAAAGTACCAGCATTTATGTCAGGAAATGGGTGACCAGTAGTGTCCAAAATAACATTTTAAAGCATGAGCATATAAACTAATGTCCTTCATTCCTCTCTCCTTTTGCATATGCTTGTTTTTGTTATTTTCTTCATAACTGGTTCAGTTCAAATGGGCACAGTGGGTGAACAAATTATAGTTTTCATCAGTGTTGGGAAAACTACTTTAAAACTGTAGCTTGTCAAGTAGTTCAAAATATAAGTTGATACAGGTTAATACCTAAATGTTTTTTTAAGCTACTTACAATAAAGCTATCACAGAGGGCAATATCTTAAAGGTGCACTATGCAGGATTTACCAGAAAATTAATTCAATAAAGTGTGTGAGTCATACAAAGTAATCCTCCTGATTTATAACTTCACTAGAAGTGTGTGGTGGTCTTTGTGTCTACAGAAACACTGTCCCTTGCCTGTATTTTCTTTTTTTATTGTTTTAAGGCATTGGGAATGATAATACTATCAGATGGTAATATTAAATAATTCTGCAAAACTTATTTGGCACAAAAAGTAGGATTGATAGGTGTAAAACAAACATGAATATACAAGAGCTTTCTGCTATAGTTGCTTTAGATTTGAGTGCCCATCATACATAATGCAATTTGTTGTGAAATATCTAACTTCCTAAAACCTACAGACTGAGTTTGATGTGTCATCTAGCACTGACTAGAGTAGCTACTTTTAGTTTTCCCTATAACACTGATGTGCATTTCTTTCATGATTGTTCACAATCTCTCTGTTTTTTTTCTATGCCAGTATGTTGATGACCTTATCACTCCTTTACCTCCATTACCTCTATCACTCCTTTACCTCCACTACCTCTATCACTCCATTACCTCCACTGTTTGTTCAAACAGTTAAATACTAAGGTCACAACAGGGTAGGCCCACTTTAACTAGATGAAAAAAAGAAAAAAGAAAGAAATTGCTAAATGTACCAAGGCCTCATTTTAATTGAACCTGAAGCGTATGTTGCAAGTATTTGCAGTATGTCCCAGATGTTTAGGCCAGCCCTAGTCTTCAGCTCTTCTTTACTCTCCACTAGGCAACTATTAGATGGATAACCCTTGCCCCAGGGGCTAAATGGGATATTACATGGCATGCACCTGTTTTGCATTGGGGACTTCTCACAGACATAGCTTGAGCCAAGACATGTGTTCTTACTTACCAAACTGTTGTGTAATAGTGAAAGATAGTATTACTTCAGACTCAGGGCAGATATTAGGAAATTACTTCTAATGAAAGTCCAAAGTCAGTGCTAATTGACACAGACGGCTCAGTTGTTTTGCTCATGACAACAATTAGTGCAAAAACAAGAACGTAAAAGGGTGAGGGAAAGAAAGGGGAAGGTCATTTGGTAAAACATAGTGTAAGTGACACTGTAAAAGTTTATTTAGGATTTTTGCTGTGCAATTTTTTATTGAATTGTTTTGTTTTAGTAAATGAATAGTTCAGAGGTTACTTTTAATGGTTCAAAAACACATTTTCACTTTGTAATGTTCAGCAAAGACCCTGACATATTAATAGTTTTAGTTGTAACAAACATAAACATAATTACATATAACTAGACTTATTAGCTTTATTAGTATTAGTATTAGTATTACTGTAGCTGGTTTGTTTAAGTTTGATGTTGTCACCCAAACTGAGAAAAAAGTCACCCAGAAAGAGGAAACAGAAAGAGGAAACAGGTCTCATTGCATCCAGTTCATGTCTTTTTCATGTTCTTTGTTACCTATAGAGCTGTTTTATATGTCCATGGCATATGAAAAACAGACTGATTTTTGTTTTTCTTCCAACTGATATTAGGATACTAAAATTGAATAAAACGCTAAAAATAAACAACTAGCTAAATTAGCTGATTTGCTTAAAAATCCATAGATTTTGCCGTTTAGTTCATACTGCTGTTAAAGGTATAGGTTACCCAAAAATTACAATTTTTCATCATTTACTCATCCTCATGTCATTCAAAACCTGTATGACTTTTTCTTTTGTTGAACGCTATGCCTTTAACTGTGAACAAGTGTTAAAGTGTTAACACTTTGAACAAGCAGATGCAATGAGACCAGTTTTCTGGTTTGATCATGTAACGTTTGACATACACCCTATTTGTAGACCATGGTGCTACACTGTTATACCTACAGTGGTCCCAAGGTGATCGGTTCGATTCCCAGGAATTGCATGAACTGGTAAAATATTACTTTTGTTACGAGCATCTGCCAAATGCACAAAATGTAATCAGTTTCAATGTAGTTATCTTTTTGTTAGTGATTTGCAGCATTTTTTTTAGCAAGTACAGCTGGATAAAATTCAATTACTTTAAAATATATGAGGTTTGAAGTTTGGCAAGCTACAAGTAGTTCCCAAACCCATCTTGTTTGGTGTATAATGAGATTTGGATGGACATATATTGTTTATAAAAACGTTCCATTCTGGATAAGCAAACAATTTGCCATGTTTTTCACACACCTTTTCCCTTTGCCAGGGTAGTGCCGGTATGTGGATGTGTGCATATGTGTGTGTGTCTGCAGGTGTGTATTTAAAGTGCTGAATAGATCTGTCCCTAGAGATAACCTACTCCACCACATTTATCAGCAACTATATCATATGCTCCGCCAAACACATGTAAACACACAGGCAGGATGGCAAGGTAATTATTCAAGTGATAATAAATGTGCATCATATTGTTAAGCCCCTCTCAAATACACTAGCATGGAAGTAAGTTGCAGCATTGGGCAGGCAATGATAGCATGCCTAGTGTTCAGTGCATGCAGCAGCTGTGTCATGCTTATGTAGATTTATTTTCCCAAAAACATTTGATTAAAGGTATTTTTAAATTATTTTTATGTGTCTAGCCCTCACCCAGCCCTCACCCACAAAGCAAAGACTAAAATCCTATTCTGTAATGTGATGATATTTTAAGGTTAGATATGGTAATGAACTACAGAAGTATTGGTAATAAGGAGTAAATACTAAATTAAAAACAATGTAACAAGCATGATTCAAGATTAAAAAATTAAGGATTGTGCACACTTTTTAGGCTACATCATGTGATCTATTTAGGACATTGCTCAATACTTTATTATTCCTTTGGTCCATCTCCAAAAAAGGACTACACACATAGGTACTACCGTTTTTATTTTATTATTAAAGCATGACTCAGTTTCATTGACTCAATGACTGACTCGTGGATGCTTTTAAATGCTTGCATGTGCATAAACTCTTTATATAATCTTGGTCAAAAATCCCTATCTTCTCTCTCTTAAATCCCTATCCCAATCAAGGTGTTAATGTAAAGAGTTAGTTATATATACGCATAATGCATATAGGCATTGCAATGTAAATGCAAATCAATAGCCCTGTCACTGTCTATTATACGTAATCAAGAAACACTGACCAAAACAAGAGAAACAAGAGAAAACAACTCTTTTAAAATATTAATAGATTTTTGTACTTTATTACTGTTTACTTGAAGCTATGTTGGATGGAATTAAAAATTCATAAAAGCAACATTCAATTGTCTTTAGTGTGCTAATAAAGTGTGCCACAATATAACCTGTATAACAGCATAACCTAATAGCAATAAATTATGGTATAGCTCTTAAGAAAGTTACTAAAGTCATAATTCATCTAAAAAGGAAAACTAAAATAAAGTTTACTCCCCTCGTCATTTTAAACCTGTATGCCTTTCTTTCATGACTTTCTTTTGTGTCATGAAACATCCACTTCATTGTTCTACATACTTTATTGTTTTCATACAATGAAACTAAAGCCTGTCATTCTGCTTAACATCATCATATTCCACAGAAGAAAGACTACAGATTTAGAACAACTTAAGGGTGAGTAAATGATGACAGAAAATGGTTGGTTCATTGCCAGTTGAACCATCCAGTTAACTTTCCATATAAATATGTTATTCTAATAGGAATGTACAGCACCTGCTGTTGGATGGTATGGTTATTTTGATGATGTCATCAGTGATGTATGGACTTGTGTCCAGAGAGTACAAAAGGAAAAAAATCTAGCTTTAGGGCTCCAGACTGGATAATAGCTCCAATGTCTCCAGGGAGCAGAAGAAAGAGGGTAAAAGAGTGCTGGGATTAGGAGTGTACACATGACTGGACACTGGAGTAATGGTCTTACACATACACACATAGCCTGAGGATGAGCTGCCTCAAATAAGATACATACTACAATCGTGTCAAGCTTGCAGGCTTACCACAACTCACACGCCTCCTTACATGCCCAACCGCTGTTAGGATGGGTGTGCATTTTTACTACTTGCTAGATTGAATATTAAAGATGGCATTTAGTGTACAAGACTTCAATATATGTGTGAAGCAAAACAGGGACAGACATAGAAAAATGTTTTGTAAAGATTTTGTAAAGTGTTGTCAGTGAAGGTTTGTGTTTTATGGTTTAATAGGGCTAAATGCTCTATTAAATACTAAGTAATACTAAATTTAAGTATGTAAATACTACATGCAAGTATGGAAACACAAACTTTTGGTTGACACATGACCAGCCAAATTCTACCCCTTATTGGACATTTTCTTTTATGCAATAAATTACTTATATCTGACCGCAAACAAGGCATTTCTGCCTTATAGAAATTATACTGAAAGTTCGCATTTCTATTCATTTGTATGGCGTTTTTCACAATACATAACATTTTAAAGCAGATTTACAGAAACAGTTCTCTTGTTTGCGTGATGCTGTCCTTGCCACAAGGTTTCAGTATTAAGTCCAAGACAACTGGCTTACCAGCCAGAGCAGCATAAGCAAAAGAAATTACTGAGTTCACCTTTAACATGCATTCTTAAGTTCTTGCAGTGGTAACAAACCTCAAGGGGGTGATAACTGGTAAGTGTGTGCTATCCAAAGTAACACTGTAAAATGTAACATACTTGTGTTGCATTACGAATTGTAACATAATTTTCCATGTAAAATCGAGCTGGTGTAACAACAAGAGCTGGCAAACACATATTTGTGTAGAGGATGTTTCTGGCCTTGATCTTTTGTTCCATGTCTCAAATCCCATTTTGTTAATTAAACGTAGGCTACAATTGAAATGTTCAGCTCGCATTGGCATTTACTGTTCAGCTCGCATTGGCATTTACTGTCAGCCATCAGGCATCTAATGAGCTAGTGTAAGATGCTAGGAGGCGTCTGATAGAAACAGTATGGTTATCAATACCCTGACAGATGCGTGCTGGGAAATACAATGGCTTTGTATCACAGTCAGGACACCCTGGGGTGACTTGAGGTCCATATAAGTGGATCTCGTTGTCCACTTAAATTTACATTTATGCATTTGACGCTTTTATCCAAAGCGACTTACAAAAAGTATAACTTGAATGTACTGTAAGTTTGTATGTGCGCCCTTGGGAATCGAACCCACAACCTTTGTACTGCTAACGCAACGCTCGGCCAACTGAGCTACGTGAACACTTTCTCACCCATTCTCCCTACCCAATCATCACACTTTGTGAAGCCATATTAGCATGAAGATAACAAGCTAGCCTTTCTGCACCATATAATGCTGAAAATCTGATCCTGATTCATGCACAATTATGTCAGCTAGAAGCAGGCTTTATCAGGCCTTATCTGGAGATAACACATGGAGGGTTAAACTCGGCAGAGAGGGGTTGATCTGGGCAATAACTGCACAGCAATATGTAATATGACTAAAGACTGTTAGGGATTACTTTTAATACTTTGAAAAACTGTGACTGAAAACTTGTTCTGCAGCTATTGAGCTTGTGATATTCTACGCGTATCCTCAGGTTATGTGTATTTTTTCAGTGCTAAAAAGAAAAGAAAAGAGAAAGAGAGAATGTTTGTGCTTCTCTGACTTATGTTTTCTCAGTGCCTCTAAAAGATTAAAAGCTTCATGCTGTAAAAGCTGCTTTTGACTGTTTGTTTCTCTTTGGCTTTTACCCCATATCTTTTATCTCATTTGGGTGGAATGCTCCTAGGAGATTAGAAAAATCCTTCACACACACTCAGAGCATTGTTTTGTTATGCTAAATGCACTTTATTGTTAGATTTTTTTTGCCTTTACACGATGTGGATTGTTTTCCCTCAGAGGTCCTAAAGACCATTTAGTGGCCATCAATGATTTTGTCTAACACTTTTCTTTTGTTATACTGCTTTTAAAAGATCTAAATTTATTCTGGTCCACAAGGTGCTGGGCTCAGCCCTCTTCCAGGATGACTGGCTGCCGGAAAGCCATATTTTTGCAGATATTTTGGCTTCCTGGCACTTTCAGTGTATTTGCGTGATGGTGGTAAGTGTGGTTTGGTCCCTGTGTTTCACTTCTGTGGCTTATTGTCTGTCATGCCAGCCAGGGTTGTATGTTGGTCCCTTTCACTTCTCACTTTTGTTCTCATTATTTCTTATTTTTATTGAAGAACTAGCTAGTCTTAGTATAGGCACATCTGGATTTCTAGAATAGCTAGGTGTTAATGCTAAGACATCCAGATATAACCTTTCCTCAGTGCTGTTATGTGGAAGCTAGCACATGTTTGGTTTGGGTTATCGTTCTGTGTTCTCTTGTGTCTTTTTTAATTTGTAATTAAGGGTAATCGTGTTGTTATGTGGAAGCTAGCACATGTTTGGTTTGGGTTATCGTTCTGTGTTCTCTTGTGCCTTTTTTTATTTTGTAATTGAGGGTAATCGTAAGATATAATAACTATGTCTGGCATATGTGTTTGTAATGTTACTTCTTATAGTTTTCTTTAGGATTATTATTATTATTTTAAATGATTTTTTTCAAGGTTTTCAGGGTTTTTGGGTCACTTAACAGGCTTAAAAACTCCTAAAATTTGACACACACATCATAGTCATTGGCCATTAGGGCCAAAAGCAGCATTTGGCCAAAGCAGCACCAATTGGCAGAAGGAAGTGTATCACTTAAAACAAAGTTTAAAACAGTACTCTTAAATGTATTCAAGTCAGCTTTGAATAAGAAAACATATTGAAGATGCTAAATTGTGAACAGATCCTTGATATCTCAAACAGTACAAGGCAATCAATTAAAGGCAATAAATGGAACAGGGATTGTCTCATGTCTTCTGCGTGCATTGAGTATATTACATGAAACTTGGGGAATATGTTTGCTGTTGTGGGCTGAACACAAAAATGTGGCTGTTGTAAGTCACAATTATACCGCCACCAACTGTCAGCTGCAAGCGTGTCACTTAGAAAAGACAGAACAGACTTTTATTTTTGGAATTAAATGCATGTGACAATTATGCATCATTTTCTGAAAAGCACCAGGTGGTGATGCTGTAGTGCATGGGCCCATCATCACTGCTTGCAGCTGTATTCTTAGGATTATTATTCTTTGGGCCTGCAAGTGTGAAAGTGTGTCAGACTTAAAACGTAGATTTAAGCCATAGATGTGGCTATTGTGAGTTATAGGCATAGCTCCACCAACTGGCAGAAGGAAGTGTGTCACTTACAACGAGGTTTAAAATAGTCCTGGTCACTCTGGTCTCTAAGTCTCTTCAAACTTGGTCAGAATAAAGGGGAGACATTGATGATGGTAGATTGTGAATGGATTTTTGATATCTTGAACAGTGTTGCCATGGCAAGGCAATTCATTTATGACAAACAGAGAAACAGGTAGTGTCTCTTTTTTTCATGAAATGAGTGATTTGGATCAAACTTGAGCTGTATGTGTGGTCATGTGAGCTGATCACATGGATGTGGCTATTGTGAGTCATAGTGCCACCAGCTGGCAGCAGGAAGTGTTTCACTTACAGCAGATTTACTTAGATTTTAAAATAGTCCTTAATTATTTTTGGAGTTAAATGCATGTGTTAAATACACAATGATGTGGCTTTTATGAATCATAGTTATTGAGACCAACAGGCAGCAGGAAGTGCCACTTCTAATGGACTATAAATACTTTGCTATTAATATTGTAGTTTAGGTTATGTAAAAAATGCTTTTTATTTACTACTTAAAATTAGAAATGTGTGTGCAAATGTTATCCTTTTGATGTGAGAGATTTTTTGGCATACAGTATTTGGGATAGTAAATATTGGGATCAAGCAAGCAGTCAGGGGAGTTTTCATTTAGTCTGACACACACCTCAGATCTAATTAAACTGCAATTTTAATTAACCCCCCAAAGTGCTCAAATACGTAGACCTGGAACAATTTCATTGACAAGCCTTTCCCTATAATCTCTACCCTCATTCCATTCATTATGAATAATGTGCTAATGAACTACTTTTGGAAAATGAATGCACCCATCAAGTTGTGTTTCTTTTCATGTTTTTGCTGGTAAGAGGTGGGCTTATGTCTGTCTGAAGGGATTTATCTAGGCTTTATTTGCAATCAGAGGTGTGGAACTATTTTCCTTGGTGATACCACTCTCTACTTCTGGCCGTCTGGGTCAGTGCGTCTTTGGCTAAGAATTAGAGAAGATAAACAAATAATTTCAGTATCCTGGGAACAACCCAGCCCGGGTGAAATGATTTCATTTTCATCTTGGTCTATCTTATCTGCCTTCTTTGTTCTTCTCACTTTTAATGTTGGGTAGATCAAAGAATCTTGTTTTCTCTCCCCTCGAACACACAGAGAGAAGGGCGTGAGTGTGGATTAGGCCCAGCTGGGGGTCCATCCTCTTGCGTTGGTTCTAGCTTTGGTGTAAATTAAGTTTGCTGTCCCTGGCATATTGTTCCCCTCCTGCTGTCATTAGCAAACAAGATATGCCCTCTACAAAGTGTCTGTCCTGGTCTGTGCCAACCTCATCAGGCTCCTGCTATGCTGGGTGCCCATTGAGGAGTAGTAGCCTCCTGATGGGACAGTGAGGTGTGAATAGCCTGATTTTGGGAAATGGCTGGGATGGACATGCCTCTGCTTGCTGGTAGCAGTAGCAGCCCTAAGAAGTATGGTAATGGGGATGTGCTTGAGGGGTCCCAGGCAGCTGCACGTACACTGTTTAGTCATAACACTGTGGTTGGCCCTGTGCTTTCACAATGGAAGAGTCTGTTCATTTATTTGTCAGCCATTGGTTTTATTGAGGTGTTATTTAATTATTTACAATGATCACAATTTCGTATTCATTACACTTTGTGCTTTAACGATTTGTAGTGTAGTACCACAGAAAATAATTTTAGTTTGAAGAAACTAACAAAAATCATATTTACAAGAAGAAACTACCAATGGAGATCTATAGTGCAAGACAATGGGTTTAAAAAGCATAAATGCAAAGCTCATGTTCTTGTTTAAACACTTCAATCATTTTTCCTTATAAAAATTGTTATTTGAGATGTAGCACTTCCTAAATTTTGTTTGGTAATAATATTGATGGTAATAAGCAGGGGTATGCAAGATCAGTGTTGGTGTCTACTGCTGTCCTCATTTTATTGATTTTTTTACTTTTTCTTTTCTGTGCTCCAGAATGCTTCCCTCCTTTATCCATTCTGGTCATGTGTGGTTAATATGATCACTTAATATAACATACATTTTGTACCCATTTACAGTGCTGAACAAAAATTACATAAAATTGTTTACTTTCATTATTATTTTAAAATACATAAGCTTTTGATTATTTAGAAGACTTAAAGAAAGATTTTGGTTAAATGGCACCCCACTCTCATAGGAGTTAAAATCTTAATGGATATATACTATAGCTTTCTAATAGCTGTGGGGATGAAACAGTCTGCTGATCACTTGGTCTTTGGCTTGACACACTTGAAACTGTAACTGGCATTAGTTTAAATTCTCCTCATAAGGGGTGCCCTTGCTGAGTGACAACAGCAGTCTTCTTCCTGAAAAACATGTTTGCCATACATATTTGTCAGCTTTCAATGACTGTTCAATGACTTGAATTTTTTTTTTTCAATGAAATAAATTTTAAACAGTTTCTCAAGTTCATTACAGTGGTTCAGTTGATCAAACCGTGCAGCCATACAAAAAGATTGATTCAATAACATTTTGATAAAGCATAGACTCCATTTTGAGCCTTGTTTCTCTCAAGGTTTTTCTCCATCAATACATAATTGAAATGTTGGTTCTCTGCCACTGTCGTCCTGTTTGCTTACTGGGAGACTGCTTACATATAACTTAAATTAGGGTTTTGTAAATTGTTAATATGCTAATATTCTAATTACAGTCCTAAAGACTGTAATTAAACTACAGTTTTGTTATTTCTCTGTCTCCCATTCTCTTGCATTGTGTAATGTTTAGGTATGTTATGGTATTATTGCAAATCCCTTATACCCTGTCCCATAAGATGTTATCTTCTTTCTATCTGCCATCTCCATGTAAGCTGTAATAGCATATTTTGCTTAATATGATACCCATCATCTATCATGTCAATTGACTAAATCTTGCATAGTCTCAGAAGTACATACTATTTTAGCAGGCAGTCTGAATACATTTCCCTCTCATAGACTACTGAGAAAGGTACCAGCCTTCACACATAATGACAGGTATTTCTAATGCATGTCAATTTATTCAATTGGTCCAAATGTGTGGTAGTTTTCATCAGTTCAGTCAACTCATAAACCAACTACAAACCTAGTATTTGTAATTAGTTTTATTAATATACATCTTGCACATATTATTTGCAATAATACAATGTATTCTGTTTTCCGTGTTGAACGTTTGAACATTTTTCTGTTTTCTGTGTTTTAATTTTATTATATGTCAAGCTGCTTTGAAGCAATGCAACATTGTAAAAAACACCATATAAATACAATTGAATTGAATATAACTGAATACTGAATATATTTTGACATTGACTCAGATACACAAATTTATTTAGCAGAGCTCAATTTTGATAACCCTTATAGAACATAGTTAAAAACAGTTTCCCTTTGCCCGCTGACATCAACATGTCACTATTATGACATTAATAATATTATAATTATAATTATGATAATTATAATAATGACATGTGCGTCTTGCTGTGTATCTGCATATATGAGAAAGACAACCTGAGGTAATGGAATGGCCAGGTGTTGCCATTGTGGCCCACAGCTCAGCCAGGTTCCACAGCCGGAGCTTCTGTGGCAGGTTGGTCCTGCACTCATAGTGGTGTGAGTTTATGTGTGTGTGTGAGAAGTGCAGAGGAGCAGTGAGAACAAGCCTCTCCCCAGCCGAGTGTTATTTCAACCTCCTTTCTTGATCCATGTTTGAAGGCAGGAAATTGGAGTTAGCTCATGGTTTGAGGGCCATGTGGCAATGATTTAGACTGTAGAGACCCATGACCTGTACCTCCACTCTTGCTCAGTTGCTTGTACACACACAGACACACATACACACTGATACCTTGTCTCTCAAAATCTTTTCATATACAGCCTAATACAATGGAGCATATGTTGGACTTTTATTTCTTTTGATAACATGAACCAGATGTGAGTCTATGGAGTTTTGTTAAATATTTTCGAAGAAAAACAATGCTGCCACATGGCCTACTTATATCTATTTGCCTCTGTGGCTTTTTGGAAAGGCAATGCAGTTTTGCAGGCAATATTGTGGTTCATTTGTCAGCTGTGGGATCCAGCACAAAATGTGGACAATGGATGGGACACAAGTGTGTGTGGTCATGTGTGTTATGCATTGAGGGAAAATAGATGGTTTGATCAGATTATTAAAACCCATTTAAGTATTAAGAAAAAACAAGCATATTTCTTCATTCCTGGAAGAAAGAGAGATTTCAATACCAGCCACAGTCAACCCTTCACTAGTGGCATGTACCTTTATACATTTGTTACTGCATAGTGTTTTAAATTGAGCAGTATTTCAAAATCCAAATACAATTAATTTTGCCAAGTCAGTTGCTTTTTAGAATGAGAATGTCCCCCTCCTAATACACCTGCTACTAACAAGCAAGTAGCAAACCATGGTCAGTTCATGGATGCAATGTGAAAAAAGAATCTCTTCCAAACAATCCCATAGATAACTCAGTCTCTTTTTCAACAGGAAAAAGTTAGCGTAAGCCTACAAAAATATATGTCCATTGTCATCAAAACTTACATCAAGATTACCCAACTGTTGCATGACTGTTCTTATTTCAAGAATAAAAAAGTGGAAACTAAGACTGTGGAAACTTTTAACTGAGGCTACATTTTGTAGGGGTATCTTTAAAAATTAAAAATAACTTTTTCTGCTTTTGGTGTTGATATCACAACAATGTCACCTTTGCACCTCTGCTCACCCAGCATTACTAGACCCAAGAAAAGTACTCTGAATAAATATATGCCTGTTTATTGTTATAAACATGACTAATTTTAAATATGTGCATTGCAACATGGAGTCCTCAAAAGCTGAGAGAGCTGGAGTAATCACCAAATCATTAATGCTCATCTGCTCTTTCAGCTGTGTGAAAACACATATGCCCAGCCTCTCTCTCTTTCTCCCTCTCTCTTTGTCTCAGGGTCTCTCTCTCTTATTTCTTCAGGACTCACAAAGAAGGGTTTCATAAACAAGCTGTCTGCAATTCAGAATGTGTGTATCAGTGTGCAGAATGCTCTGATGTGGCCTCCTATGGTGAGAGGATAAAGAAGTAAATCTTAGTTCTTGCTGTTTGTGCCTGTGCAGACACCACAGTGCTAAACTCTGTCACATCTCACTCTGCGTGTTAAACATACACGCACACACAAATATGTTTATTTAGCTAATTAAATTGGTACCATACCATAGACCATCATTTTTTTATGTTTTATATATTATATGTTCTATTAAATTGTGTACAGATCATTTAATAATGCTACATATTAATGCTAACTCTTATAACTGACTGAGCATCTTTAGGGTGGAAAAATAATGTATATGATAGACTGCTTACACAATTTACCATGGTTATCAAAGTTTCAGCAAAAATAACAAAAGTCATTGTTCCTATTTTAAAATGTATTAAATGTAATGATAATGTTAAAAGTGATAGCAATGCTGTACCTGGATACCGTATGCACCATGGCTCTGAATGATTGCCTTGTTCATATACCATCATATTTACTGGTGCGTTCAAGCTACTTCAAAAATAGCTTGGTATTACAGT
The DNA here is from genome assembly GCA_036877525.1 of Chromobotia macracanthus. Lineage (NCBI taxonomy): Eukaryota > Metazoa > Chordata > Actinopteri > Cypriniformes > Botiidae > Chromobotia > Chromobotia macracanthus. Next base: position 13,868,487 of record JAZGTH010000010.1, on the reverse strand, counting down.
AGTACATGTCCAGAATAAACACAAAATTAAAAGACGTTTTTATAATTTGATTTTATTATTTTATTATACTTTGACAGTGGTGGCTACCACAATACCAAACTACCACAAGTTCATTGAACTAACCAGTTAGTACACTGTGTAGACTGAATAAATAACAACACACTCAACTTTTCTTTTGTTTCAGCACCTTCAGCTGGACAGTGCCTTTCCTCCGCTGGTTGGCTATAGTGGCCCTGTGTGCTGTCACTCTTGTACTATACTTCATTCCTATCAGATACATCGTTCTGGCCTGGGGTGAGCTGTCATCCCTTATTCCAAAAGTGTGTCATGAATTAAAAAACACATGTCAGGGTAGTATGTTACATAAATAAGGCAGGCTGAGAATTGCAATAGGCTATTGCAGGAAGGCTCAAACTTTATTGGTAGTTTAAGTGTTTGTTCTTCAGTGACTTGCCACCAGCACAGCAGGGAGTGGAGTAAACTGCCGAGCTCAAGGCAAACTTGCTGGTAGCGGATGCCCTGTTTGTTCTTTCACTGAATGTTTCAAAACAGCCTTTTTACAAGGTCAGAGAGCAGTGCTCCTGTCAGCTAAACAGCAGCTGATCATTTAAATTGAAGCAAGGGTTTAAATCCATACCCCGCTCTAATAAGGCACTCCTGACCCAAAATTTTTGAGTGAGGTCTAATACACCACTGTTGTTTCAACTTTCAGGAGTGAACAAGTTCACAAAAAGCTGCGAGACCCATACAGTATGGCAACAATGAGCTTTTGGACTTTCTGTCCCGAGTGCCCTCAGATGTTCAAATGGTAGGTAATGTTTCCCCCATTCATCTCTAATTTCTGACGGTTCATTCGTTCATGCGACTGAATCAGAAAACATCTCTGTCACTAGCATGCACTTAAGCCGGGCTCAAACTTCAGGATTCACATGCTGATTTTACCTCGATTTTGTACCCCGATGTACCCCGATATACCTCCCGATCTACTCTGATCATATCAAACATGTTTAATATTTAGGATAAATCAGGATGACTGCTTTGGGACGTTCACCATAGTCAATGAGAGACGAAGGTGAATGACAGACCTATATGAAATAGCAATCGCAAAACAAGCTGAGAAACGGTTTGTTAAAGAGTGGAGCCAAAACATATCATAACGGTTCTGTCAAAGACAAGCACAGAGGAGAAATCGCCTTGTATTTTAGATGTACCAGGTGAATGTGGAAAGATGTTATTGTGCTAGCCAGCAAATATAAACATTAATACATTAATAATAATAATAAATGTGTCACAATCTCTGTTTTGTTTATATCCACTTCCCTGTGAGATCATGTGAGGCGCACAGTAATCTTAATTATATCTTTTAGTGCATGATGCACCAAGATTTTAAAATCTCAAGCATCAAGCATATTTAAGATTTTAGAGAAGAAAATCTGTCAAGATTCTCCTCATGTGTGTGCCACAGCCAGATTTAAAAATCATCAAAATTTTAAAAATCCTGTAATCTGAACCCAGCTTTAAGACCAGCTCACATTGTGCGATTTTGGCCATGGGACAAATTTTTGAAATTGTTAAAGATTCCTATAAACCTAGGCAAAATCTGTTGTCTTTGAACATTTCAATTTCATTTCAATTTCATAGTCATGCCCTAGCAACCAGAGAAGCATACATCGTAGAGGGAAGTGGGTGGACTCTTTTGACCCAGACTGGCAAGTAGTCTTTAATTATCACAATGAAAACTGCCCAGCCATGTCCTAGAAACCATTAAGAGCACCCTAGCAACCAAAATGTTGGTTGATAAAAACACATTCACAATAGTCATAGTAGCATCATGCTAAGTCATGCTAGCATCATGCTAAGTCATGCTAGCATCATGCTAGAACATGCTATCATCATGCAAAATCATACTAACATGCTAATACATGCTTCCATCATGTTAAAACATGTTAACGTTGTTGAAATAATCTGTCCTGAGTTTAACCACAGCAGGCAACATTCACATTTTCTCCATAAAATGTAGTTATCCTTAATACACAAGACACCTTGCTTTGTATTTGCATTTGCTGTGTTTTCAGCACATTTTTATTATGTTGGTAGGTTTATCACCTTCTGGCCCACGACTCAAACGAGCACCCATATAAAGTCTCAAAAAACCCAGAGCACATCAGTCTAAAATACTATACTCAACATAAATACTATACGTACCAGATAATAATCATTGAAACGCAAGTGACACAGTTGCTCACAGTACAATTCACCACAGCTTACACGCATGAAACCAAAACACCTAGAACAAAATAGACAAGTTACCATAAACAGCACAATATTATTGCCAACAAATAATTCTGTCTACCCCTGCATACCACTGTGAAGCCTCATCAAAACGCATTGTATTCCATTTACAATAAATGAATATGCAATTTATTAAGGGACATAAATGCACTGCAGAATTAGCCAACCAGCCAAAACTGAACGGAAATGTGCATGCACCAAGGGGCGGAGCCAGCAATGATGCATACCCAGGTAGCTTAATCGCAGTCCCTAAATAACCAAGAATCAGATGCTAATAGGCTGTCACTCTAAATATGCAGGAGGAAACTTACCCTGCCACAATGGCTTGGGTCCTTGATTTACTGTATTTGTATTGAATGTGTCAGTAAATCTACCAGCTGGGGTTAACTGCACTGTGTAGTGCAGTTAGCTCCAAGTATGGGCAACAGTATGAGCAATAGTAAAAGTAACTGTGTAAAAGTAAATAACCACCCATAATAAGCACCCAATAAACAGCCATAATAATGAATGAGTTTGTTGACTCCATGCTCCATGCGCCATTCATTTTCTGCCCTTTAATTTATGCTTCCTGCGTATGGTATTATGCATAAATGCAGAATCAGGGAATTCTATTCTTCTCATCACAGATAGCCTTTTGACTCATTACCTTGGAAAAGAACACATGATGTTGACTTTTAAACCCGTGAACTCCAGCTACCTATTATTAGACTTTTTCAGCTGAACTGTATAATTTTTGTTGTATAATTATTCCTTGTAATTATTTTATTAGGGTAACTGATATAAAATTTGAGCATCACCCTGTAGTGTGACATGGTATAATTCATCCAAAACTGTTAAATGTTAAGCTAAATGTATCCAGTTCATCTATAATTATTTTACATACAGTTGTATAACTTATGTAAACTATTCCCCATGTATTCCTTGTAGATTAGTCTTGGCGAGGAATTGTTTGTGATTCAATCTGCGCATGTCTCTGTAGATTTATAGTCTTCTTGCTGTAATGTACTGAGTCATAAATTGTTATTAAGTATAATAAGTGTAAAGCACTAATCCGCTCCCAGTCTGCTTCTACATTAACAATGAGATCTGAGTTGCACATTCCGCCCCATTGGCTCATTTATAATTAGTAGCATTCTGTTTGAGCAGCAAGGTGCTGCCATTTAACTGCAATTAAGACTTGAGCTTGTAAACACAAAACTGGGCTGTTATCATGCTTCCTCTATGTCGAGCTAAACGTCAGGGGTGACACAGGGCTCTGATTCAGGGCCAGTTGCTTGCCACATCAGCGTAGACATGCTTGGTTTTGATGGGCCCAGGGCAGTGAGCTGGCTTTAATCTTTACAGAGTCATAATTCCCAGCCCCTGCTTGGCTTTACATGAGCCCTGCAGCTGCAGGGAGCCTGCTCTAAATTAGCCCAATATGGCTAGGTTGTTAAGGTGCATTTACCCCAAATACCTGAAGCCCACAAAGTCCCTGCAGGTAGGAGACCAGAAGGAGACCTGGTTAATGATGTACTGTAAGGCCATATGTCCTATTATTGCATTTTATTTAGGACACCCCAGAAAAGAAGACTCTGTATTAGCTTGAGCAACTTTTGATGTGAGATGCAACAGCTCCTGGGTGTGCAATGTTCTGCTCTGTGTCTCACAGCTGCTTGTGGAGGTCCGTTCACCTCTGTTTTCTGGGTTAGAGATGGTGGGTAGGGTGGAGGCAGGGCCTCTTGTGGGACCTTAGAGATGCAAACAAAGCATCCCTGCATCAGAGTGCAATCTGCAGATTCCCAGGGGCTCAAATGTTCTGCACAAATGACAAATGAAGGGCTATTTTTGAGGTTGTGATGTGACCCATGCCTCCCACATTGTCCCAGGATAAAAGCTCTGCAAGGTAGAGAGGGGCCAGCATTGAATCTTTCACAGATCATTTGGTGGTGCCTCTGAACAACATGGAGTGATGAGCTTCTAATGACTTTATATAGAAAGGGCATCAATGCTGCAGCCTGTTAGTACATGAAGTCTTTGTCTGGGAACTTAGAACTCCCACAGCTCTGTGTTTATGTTTATTAACTTTCTTTGTTACTGTACTGCTGACATAGACATGAGAGGTTTGGTACAAAAAGTTTTAGGCTGTTTTTACACATGGTACATTTTAATGTTTTAAATGAACGGACACTGCACAGTTTATTTTAAAATCATTACTTGCCATAAAGTCATTACACAGGGTTAGTTAGCTAGCTTGGTGTTAAAACATGATTAAAACCAGTTAAAATTCCTTTGACTAAAATGTTTAATTCATTTGACTAAAATGTGAATAAAACCAGTAACAATTCTTTTGATGTTTGTAAAGATTATAATGTACCTGCAGTTTCTCTAGATAGACCGGCAGCAAAGAGGTGCAAAAAGACTACTCCCCTCGTCCTATCCCCACAATGGAAACTAGCATTATCTGTTTACTGCTGTAGCTGGATAATGACTCAGGAGGAGATGACATCAGTTATCAGTTAAGTATTTGTTCCTTTGGATTTATAACTAAAATTTCACACACAGCAACACTTGAGTCTGTCTGCCAAAAATTCTTTGCAAGTCGCTTGCCAAAAGTCGATCTCCAAAAATTCTATGCCAAAAGTCGATTAATTATTAACCGACTTTGCCAAAAGGCCAAAAGGCAATTAATTCAGACACAATTAGCTTTGAGAAGTGCATTATACTGCAATAAGTATAACAGAGAGCATGCAAAGATTAAATGAGTTCAAATGAACTATACCCCAGAATGCAATTTTAGGTTCACCCATCAGAGTTTAGAAAACCACTTTTACAACAAACAATTCAGTTGGCCTGTGACAATAAACAAGCTCAGGTCTTGCATTCTTAAATTACTTTATTGCTCAAGTGTCTTGAACAGCAGCCAGGCTAAATGTAAGCTATACACAAGTGCTCTGGGTATTCTTAGGTGTGTTGGTAAACCTTAACACATGCCACCTCGTGCACTAAGCTCATGCCCTTTTAAGTACATTGCTGGAGACCTGTGATATCAAACCTACTGTGAGGTACATATTCACTTTGAATTACTTTCCCAGGTTACAGTCTGTATGTTCTTTTCATGTATCCACCTATAGCACCCTCAGAGAATAGCTTCACCTGCTGTGCGTCTGCCTCTGCGCTTTAAATCATTTCAGGATCAGCATGTTTTTATATAATGCAATACTTTGTTTCCTAAATGAGGCCAATCTGCATTACCAACTTAACATTCTCCACCAGGTGCCTAAGACGTGTCCTATCTCATGCTTTACGGTGCCATTAGCCAATGGAGGGACTGTGTGCATAACTGGGACCCTAGCAATTAGCATGCCAAGGGCTCCATTAAGAACTATGTAAATGTGGAGATTAAAATGCAGTCGCAGAAGTACAAACAATACAGCTCTGAGACAATTCATCACCTGAGAAGGGGGCATACTTTAAATTTTTTTGTTTTCTGAGGAGAGATGAAGGGTTATTGCATGTCCTGTGGCTTTCAATTTCCCCAGTTGTGCATATCAAAGGCCTGTCTTTGCTGCACTAAGGCTTACTGTTTAGAGTTTAAACGATTAGTGCGCACCTTAGCTCTTACCGAAAGTTTCTCAAAAACTTTCCTCATTGCCTCTTATCCTCTTTTGTTCTCTTGCTTTCACCTCAAAACATTTCTGTTTTTTTTTGTCTGTGGGCGTCTGTGAGTCCTTGTCTTCTTCTAGACAGCATTTAATGCCCCTAATGCAAGGTTAGGTGTCACTGGAGATCAAGCAGGTGAGGTTTTTCTCCTCCTCTATAAACAGCATAGCATAGTATCATTAAAAATGTTCAGCTTTCATTTACTTATTTATATTCGTCTGCTGCCCGTGTGGCTTCAAACCCTGATCCTCAGTCAGCAGTGGGATGACATCGTACATCGGCTGCGGCAGGTCCCGGGCTGCCATCTGACACCACTAAACGAAGCACACACGAACACTGTGCCCTCTCCACAACAGCACATTTCAAAGTGTGTTTTGTAGTGCAACTGTCAACACAAGGGAGTGGAGCTAGGGTGTAGCAGCCTTTGAGCAGCATAAGGTCTTTACCCATTGTTTCCACTGATGTTCTCTTTGTGCTCTGCACTTGCTTCAAATTGCTATTCCAACATAGTGACTTTATGCCCCTCCCTCATCTCAACTGTTAAAGTGTTTTCCTATTGTTTTCTTTTTTATTTCCTCTGTGTGCTTTTTTGGGTCTAACTACTAAGCTGTGTTCCATAAGCTTTCTGTCATTAAAGCAGCAGTGCTTGTTGCACCATGCAGGGTGGCATAACTGTCAGCAGTTAAGTGTAATGGAGGCTCTGACATTCCGTGCCATCTCTTTTGTTTACTTTTCTTTACAGCACTACTTTTGATTGAGCCTTTATTGTTGTTTGCCTTCACTTCTTTTCTTCCATTAGATTCATTAATGTCAATCTTCATCACCTCACCTAGACATGCAAACTTTTGTTTACATAGTTAACGGGAAGTTTTTAAAGTCAGGTGCCATCCTGATGTGTTTAAAAAGAAAAAAAAATTACCCCAAAAATGAAAAATGTTAAACTGAATTTAAAACAGCTCTCTGAGAAAGATGTGATAAATGCTATGATTAAAACTTACTTTTGGAATTTATTATTAGGGCAGCATTGTGGTCATCTTTGATTTTTTTCTTTCAATTGGTGGAAAGTTTTGCAATTGTCTTAGAGAAAAGATTGTAAACACAATACATTAAGAAACAAGACACTGATTTTTTCATACAGAAGCAGATAGAGATATATATCATAATCATACATACATCATTTACTATGATAAGCTTGGTTTTCTTCAGTCATACCTTATAAATCTCAGTTGTGTATGCATGTAATTAAACTGTGTGCCAGGTTTGATGTGTTCTTTATCAAATGCCATTGGTTCTAATGTGGCTCATTGGCTTCTATTCCTTGAAGATCCTGTTGGATCATATTTGATGTAAGCTCAGATACTGCTAGTGTTTAGATGTGGCAGATGCATAGACTGTTCAATGACTGATGGCTGCATAATTCAATTCAATTCAATTTTATTTATATAGCGCTTTTTACAATGTTACATTGCTTCAAAGCAGCTTTACATATAATAAAAAGAATTATAATTAAGAACAAATGTCAGACGTTCAACAAAGAATACATGGTACTATTGCAAATAATTTATGAGTTGTATATTAATCAGACTAATTAGGAATACTAGGTTTATAGTAGGTTTAAAAAAGGGGTGACCGAATGATAAAACTACAAAATCATTAAGATATGCCATTCCAGCTAACATGGAGATGGCATTTAAAAAGATAACATCTTATGGGGCAGGGGTATAAGATAAAAACATCCTGTCTGAGACTCAGCAGTAATGGAATATATCAAATAGTAATGGCTGATGCTTCTGTTAAGTCAGCAGTCTTTTTTTAAACACAGACCACGACTCTAGCAAATACTAAACGTGGGCTGGATTTGAGGGACGAACAAGTGTTTCCTTCTGAAGTACTAATTTATCTAGAAAAGGAGGCTACATGGTGATAACACTGTGAGCAAGTGTACCACTCCATTTTGTCTGTTTGGCCCACTCTGTCAATTCCTTTTTCCTCTCTGTTCATCTCCGTTTCTTTCACTTAATTGTCACTGATGCTCAGCACCATTGTAAAATCTGTGCTGGACAGGATGTAAAAGTGTCACCCACTCTTTCTGCCAGGTTTAAATAGTCCACTCAATAATGAAAAATCTTTTCTCATTTACCTACTCTCATACCATCCCAGGTGTACCTTTCATTCTTCAGCTGAACTCAGCTGAAGTGGATATAGATTACTTTTGTAATGAACATATATACGCTTTTTGGAGCTTTTATGGGGTCCTGTTTTAGGAATTTGGGGGCCTGTTGTAAAGTGTTGTCCAAACAATGAAACAGAGACCCAAATGCAGTTTAATGCTTTGCAGTGTAATAAATCCAAACATGAAAATGATCTATAGTGTAAACAGTGAGTCTTGACATGAAACAATCCGCTAAACACATTTAATAACCAATAGGAGAAACAAACACAGGGGTGTATATACAGAGACTAATTAGGGAAAACAAGGAACACCTGGACACAATCAGGGCGGGGTAACACTAAAGATTACAAAGACCAGGGACATGGACTACAACATGAGATTTCAAAAATAAAAGACACAAAACCAGAAACGTAACACCTGTTTACTTAAATAATAAGAACAGGATATTTTTATAAATATCTTCGTTCAGGTAAAGAAGCAATCCTGCACCTTTAAACTAGTGACAGAGCTTTGTTATACTCCTTGAATGAAGTAACCTTTACAGTGTCTGTTAAGCTGAATTAAAACAAGATATTGTACAAAAGTATTAAAAACAAGTATCAAAAACAAAAAAATGTATCAAAAAATGCTGGACATGAACTGGAGAACAAATCTCTCTTCTGTTTACCTGACCTTTCCAAATAATTTCTGGTGCATGATGGCATGTATTACAAGTGCTGTTTGTTTAGTAAAAAGCTTTTTGTAAAAAGTTTGTTTAAAGCTGAAATGCTTTGATATGTCTATCAATTTTAGGAAATACATAATTTTATGTGGCAGGAGTGCTTGCCTGTGCATAAATCAGTGCCACAATGGTAGTGTGTTGTAGGTGATAGCCAGCGTGGTCCTATGTGATTGATAAGGTGTTCTTAGGTTGTTTAGGACATTTAGACTATTTAGATCCTAAGCATATAGCTTAAGTACCTTCTGTTTTAACCTTATTTTTTAACCCATTTTGTTAGATGTCATGTGGAAATCCTAGTTTGATTTGATAAATAGCACACCTCTTCTTAAAAAACAGTTTTAATTTGCAGTCATGCCAAAAAAAACAACCTGCAGAACAAACTAAGCAGCAAAGTTTGATTACATACAGTATACAGTCCACATCGCTGCAGCCACTATTGTTTGTTTGATTTTTCACTGTTTTGCCCATCTCAAAATCTTCTCAATTTCACATTTGTCCCCTGCTATTATTCTATTCCGAATGCTGCCCACCTGACCAAGTGTGTGTGGTTGTGTTTTAACAGCTGCAGTACCAAGAACTGAAACTGGATCACAGTCCTAATAAAAGAAAAAATAACCCAAGATAGCTCAGCTCATCCCATGGACTTTCTCCCAAATCCAAGAAGAAGAAAGTGATGTGTCTCTGTCTCACTTCCTAGCTTCCTTCCTTGTTTTCTCTGTTTTAGCTGCAGTCTCTCCAAAGCATTAAAAGTTAAAGACAGTGGTCTGAGTGAAAAGGGACCATTGTTAATTATCATCTCTGTCCTTTCTTTAGGGTTTATTTTTATGCCAGGGTTCCAAGAGTGGAGAAAGCTCTTGACCCCTTTTAGAGTCAAACAGTCTGGGTTATTTGTCAGTGCTTGCCACTAGCCAGATAGGTCTGGCTAGTGGCAGACCTGTCTGGGTCTGCCAAAGCCAAGATATCCTTTTGCTACAGCGGGAGGATCTGCTCGACCATAAATAGCTGATAATACTGTACACCCACCTGCACCACACACACCTCATCTCTACGGAAGGGAGAACGATGATGATTTGCAGTTTGCACCCTATAATTTGCCTGCATCAGTAACTGCTATCCAGAGGTGTTGAGCAGCAGTTATCAGGGTTGACAGCTAAACCTGTTACAGTCCAATTAATAAAACTAAAACTAAAGTGCTTGTGAAAACACATTGCCATATGTCAACAAGGTTTTCAATATCCATGTGCTTTTAGTGGTATGAATAATGCATGCTAGGACTGTTCGTTGTAAACTGTCTTCAATGCTCATGTTGCTGATGTTGAAGTGGGAATACTACAGTGTTTGTTATGTACAATGGTAACTTAGGTTGGTAACAATGGTAACTGGACTTAAGTGTCCAGTAATATTATTAGGGATTACATGATTATACGTTACATGAATGATAAAATGACATGTTTACATCAGTCTGCTTACTAAAGACAACATCTATCGTAACTTTCCTGTTATCTGTTATCTCACAGTTAAAAGTTTATCAAAGATGTATAAAATGCTTTTCTTCAGAACACTGTCTGGTGGCATGTTAATATAATCCTCACGTTATGTCACAGAAAAGAAATATAAGAAAAAATTTATTCAATTCAAATTTATTTTTAATTTTTATATTTTTTACAATGTTGAATTGAATAGAATACAGAATACATGGTATTATAGCAAATTTTATTGTTCATTATAAGATGTATATTAGTGAATCTAATTAGTGATACTAAGATTGTAATTGGTTTATGAATATGAAGTTGGCTGAAATGATGATAACTACAACACATTTGAACCACTTGACGAAATGATGTGCATCAACAAGTGTCGATGCAATGATGTGCATGGACGTCATTGCATGCGAAGGCTCATATCCATATGTACTTTTTCAGACTATGTGACAGGAGTATAATATACAATATCAGTCAAAAGTTTGGAAACACTTGACTGAAATGTTTCTAATTGCTTAAACCATGCTTTAATGTTTAAAATTATTATTGTAGACAAACATATAATTGTGCCAACGTATTAATTTCTGTTTTTAGTACATTACAATTTTATTTAAAAAAATGTATGAACCAAATGAAAAAAAGCAGTCAATAAACCATGGGATAGAGGTGAAAGGTGTTGTCTTCATGCATCGCACCATCTCTGCTGTAGTGCAGCTGTATTACCGCATGATGCCACTATGCTAATACAGATGTCGGACCAGGCCAGCAGAATGTCAAAGTGAGATAGGATGACTCACTTTTTATAAGTACATGCCTTCGCCATCTCCCCCAGTGGCGCTCTGTTAGAATTATAAACTCTGCCACTCTGCCCGCAGCTATCAGTCACCCAGTCTGCCTCAACTCCTGTGACCCCCCACTTCTCAAACTTTACTCTTTGTCTCTCAAGACTGCACAGTAATGCTACATTCTGAATACAGTGTTTAGCACATAATTTCAAAAAATCCCAAACTTCAAGGGAAAATCTGTGTGTGTTTTCATTGCTGCAGATGGCTGCTTGGAAAAAAAAATTGATAGCTTGTGACAGGCTGCTTTAGGGCCTTTGGGAGTACCAGAGGGCAAAGGTTTCCTGACGTTACCATGGAGGCAAAGCACAAAAAGGTGGAACTTAGAATTTCTCCTGTCATTTCCTCTCCTTCATCCATTCACTTGAGAGGGAGGTCATGGAAGAGTCTGCAGGGTGCTCTTATGAGACCTTAGAGTAGTGAGCACTGAACGATCACAGTACAGACAACATCATAGATGACTCTGTCTCATTCGTAAAGAAAAAAATCCTCCCTTCTGACTTATTTGCTTATATCACATATATATGGAAAGACCATTGATTGTTGAAGGGAATTACAAAGACAACACAATCCCTAATGAGAAAGACACAAGGGTCGCATTCTAAAAAACTGTTTGAACAGCAGCGGTTTTCTAAGCCTGAATGTGTTTGTATGTTCTGTGCATATGCTATGTTTGCAAGCAAACCAAAGTGGATGAACAAAATATATAGATTATTGCTTATTTGTTTTCCTCACCTTGTAAGTCACTTTGAATAAAAATGTAAATGTATATATGTGGTCAAATGTTTATGGCATTGTAATGTGTATGTGTGTCATTTTAATGCTGTTTAAAGTGTTGCCTGTCATAATGCCTTCTGCCATTGGATGAAACAGTCCACATTATTGTGGCAAACTACAATGTGTATTTAGGACTACAATTATTTGTCTATTCTAAAGGCTTGGAATATTTTTTTTCTAAGTAATGTTTGCTTGCTTTAATCATTAAAAAGACTCTCTCAAAGACTCTCATTCACTTAACTATTCTCAAAGCATGTAAACAATAATGGATGTGATTTGCATCTGAATGAACACAAAATACTTCAACTGAATAAAAAGCTGTACAATTTTCTAAAGCTTCCATATATTGTTTACATACATTCCATACTGAAGATCCAAGGTCTCATGTACGTCATATATACCAAAGAAACTGTACAAGTTTCTATACCAAATTCTTAGTGTTGGGTTTAGACAAGCACACACTGGTCCCTCTTTAACACACTTTAATTTCTGTTTCTTCGAGCCATTTTTTAAGGATTTAACTATGCTTACAGTTATCCAACTGAGCCAAGTCTCTCTACCATACAACTTTTATACATGCCTACGATGCAAGCACTGTCCACACAAACTCTGAGAGTGATAAAGGGAAATGAGTGTTCCTGTTCAGGGGCCAAAGGGGCTCCCCTGTGCGCTCAGTCTCTGTAGCCTCCCCATCATTTGTTAGTCTGGCTGTTCCTTCTCTGTCCAATCCCCGCTGTTATTCAATATGACACCTTAGAATCAAGCACCGTGATCCAGTACAAATGACTGTGCTGTCAGACGTTAATAATCATGGCTACGCTGAGAGCAGGAACACTTGAGCTTGTTATTTATTAACCTCAGCAACTCCTTTTGGGCTGTCAGGCTTAGAACATCGTCAGTCTCTCGGGTTTTGAACCCAGTTCTGTGTAACCCATGGTTGCTGTGATCTTTCATCACCTCTGGAGGCTGGCTCTCATAGAAGTTGAAAGAGGCATGAACAAGAAATGGGCCATTTCTTTGCAGGTCTAGGAAAATTCTACTTGTGGTCGAATCAGTTATTTGGTTGGGATTATTAATGCCACATAGCACACAGATGGTACAGAGACCTGAGCAAGGAGATGCCTTCAATTATGGCTTAACAGTATTTTGTATCTTTGAAAAAAGGGGTATAGAATGGAGCCAGAAAGATTATCTAATGTACTATGACAGGCATACCACCATTCTACAGTTTGGAAACATTTGACTGAATTTGTTTCTCATAAAAACTAAAAGGTTTACACTTAAATTAGAAAATTAAATTAAAGAATTAGGACATCTATTTATCTATATTATCTATTCATAAACTTTCTACAAAACTAAATTTGAATTTGAAAATTGACAAACCTTAAGAAAAATAAGCTTAAGAAATCTTTTATTTTACCATGAACAATATGAAAAACACCAACATTTTTGACTTCCTTAAGTTTTTTTGTTTTTGCTAGTGTTTGTTACAAAACAGAAATCAAATCTGGTTGTTAATATGTGAAGCTGGACAAACAACAAAATTTAAGTGCAACTGCGTTACAAACACAATCAACACCCTGATTCAAAAGTAAAGTTAGTACAGGTTCTAAAGTAATTACTATTTGTCATTCACACAGCTGACTATTAGCCATTATCTGCATAAAAATGTTTGCTGCATACAACCAGTTGACAAACTGGCAGTTTAAACAGTACTGTAACAAAACCAGTTACAGTACCAAAGGACTATAGATACATTTGTGTGCCTCTACTGACATTCTCTTTTAGTCAAAATACTCTGATTCTCCAGTGAGCAAGGTCATCCCCTCTGCCTGCAAATCTTCCAGCAGCTGCACAAACAGACTGGTCTGAAGCCCCTTACAGTGTCTCAGTGCGGGGCTGACCTGTGCCATGTACTGCTCCATACTCAACAGCGTCCTCAGGTCCTCAGCCAGGGTCACCACATGTGAATCTCTCCAGATGGAGGCCAGCGTGCCTGGACTGAGCTGGACTAGAGTGTGGCAAACAGTGGGACTGAGGTCCAGAGGTGTAAGAGGGGTTTTGAAGAAAGGTACGTTTTGCTCTTGGAGGTAGACAAGGAGCAGGCAGCTAAGCACCCAAGAACAGGCCTCAATAAAGGGCAAATCTTGAACCTCCAAGCAAGTAGACACTTCCAAGCAAGTTGTTCTGTCGCCTTCCTCTGCACAACAATGAAGCTGTTCACGTAGAGTTTCAGAGGAAATCAGCTCCAGAGGGGTCCGACCTTCATTGTCACACATCTGCAGCAGAGGGGAGCCTGAAAGGAACCCGAAAGAATGCTTTATGGTATAGATTTACAACATAGCCTCAATGTTTGAAAATGTTTTTCTTTCTGTGCATCAAAGTTTAAGTTTGGTAAACTCTGACTTGTTGAGGACATAAACCTTATAGATCGACCTTGTGGTTAAAAAAAATATGCACTTCAATATTATAATTTAATTTATGCACTTAAAAATTACAAGAAACGTAATTTTCTTTTCTGTATTTGATGCAAAAAATTTTGCATGCACAAAGCCGAGTGTGACTGCACCTTCAGACGTTTGAAATCACTGGGGTGGTTAAAAGTGCTGTAAACTTCTACCTGGGAGATAGTGTGCTGTATCAGATAAATAGGTATTCTAAATATGACACCTGCTTCTGTAACAGGGTCCGTAAACAGAGTTGAGGAGCAGCCCACACCTTTTAAATCAGAAAACTAGACAAACAGGAACACTTTCTACCTATCATTTTTTGCATTCGGGTTGGCTGACAGGATTTTGAAGCGAGGCTGTGACAGTGAAGTTAACAAAATGGCAATGTCTGAAATTGCTTACAGCACCTTTAAGATCGGTTGTGTTTTGTAAAATTTGCCTTTAAATTGTTTTAGTTTATTACAAGAACAAGCAGTCAATATAAGCAATTAAAGCCACATTTGTAATCAAAGGCTGGAAAAATAAACAACTGTTTTGTGAGAAAAAGCAGATATTTTCTAAGCACCATTAGGCTAATGTTGAGCCAAAGGCTAATGTCACAGTTAACTTATGCTAACAGAATTTGCATGCTACAAACTTACTGAACAGTCATAGAGACAATAACTACATAATTACTAAAATCATTAAAATAGGTTATCTTTGCATTTTTTTAATTACAGGCAAATCTGAAGATATTAGCATGAGCTTGTACTTATGAAATGCACTGTGACGGTACCATGGCACAGTGATTGTATCAGAAAATATCATGGTACTTTGATACATGTTATGATACTGAATGAGTTCCATATCTGTGGCTTAAGTTTGGTTGGGAGTAAAGGCCATGCACACTCTTGGCTTAGCAAACACTGGCCTTGTACACTCTTTGTTTGCATTTAGATCTCTCCATTTCTTGGGCAAACTGCTCTTGGACATACTTGACTCTTAAACCCCTGTGCTAAAGTGACAGGTGTCTGCTAAAGCTCAGACACCTCTCCTAAAAGCTTTGCGGTGCTTTCCAGTCACTGCTGATACTTAGATGCAATCCTGCTATCATGTGCCAGGATCATTATATGCACAAGTGCAAGGAAGAAAAAAGATGATTTATATTACAGAATTATAGAATTAATGTGGGACAAAAATATATCCTATACGTTTCTTTATTTTTCCATCTTTGGGGAGTTGGTCAAAAAGATTAAGGTAGTATCACTGTATACCACTTTTTTGTATGTGAATCTGACTACTAACACTACTTGACAAAAGGTGAGTTAAACAAACAACCAAAAACACTGTGTCAGAGTGACAGTTTAGGTCAAAGAGCTGAAAAAAGAATGCATGAGACAGAATAGGGAAGAAAAAGAACAAATTTCTCCGTAACAGGTCATCACCATGACCTCCACAGATGAAACCTTGCCCAGAGCTCAGGCAAGATCTTCACAAGTTTAAGGTCAGTCTGTACCCCTCTGAATCCAAGACAGATATATTCAATACCGAATTTGTGCCTTTATTAAACATTATCGTCTGACAGGAAGAAAGTACAGTTTGTTTTTTTTGCTTACTGTACGACTTTGAAATACAGTGATAATTAAATAAAACTGCAAATGTCTTCTCTTTGTTGAAGGAAGAAACCTTGGATTGTCTCCATTTTCCCCTACTTAATGCTCCACAATTTTGATATAAAAAATGGACAGAGCGAATGCCATGTTTTATGCATGGTTAAATGGTACCCGAGCTCTGAAAAGGTTTGTTTTTTCCTTTATGATGGGGAATGCAGGCGTCCTTCAAAACACACTACACTATCAAATATCTCTTTCATTCCCACTAAGAAGTGTGCACACACTAAGTCATGCTCAAGTGCTTCTTTTGTATTTTATTGGTTCTCCTGTAGCTCAGTGGTAGAGCATTGCGTTAACAGCGCAAGAGGTCGTGGGTTCGATTCCCAGTGAGTACATGTACTAAGAAAATGTATAACTTCAATGCACTGTAAGTCGCTTTGGATAAAAGCGTCTGCCAAATGTGTAAATGTAAGTACCATGATACTGAAAGCTAATGATAAAAATATAGCATTGGTCAAATTCAAATAAAAGCATTAATTAATTGCATATTAGAGCATGGTGTGAGTGTTTAAGCAAAGATTTTACTGCACTAAACATTAATTACCTGTCTCCGTTCTGTGTAAACTTTGTTCTTCACCAGCCCAAAACACAATAAAAGCACTTTAAACACACTAAATGAGGCTTGGTCATTACTGAGTCAAAATTAGTATCAAAATTGACTAATTGACAATTTGCATGAATGTCTAGTCAACTAATTGGTCCTAAGTAAGTCTTATGTAATTAGGCTTGTTGGTTGGTTTAAAAACAGACAGACATAATGCAGGGATCCATTTAACTTCATATACACCATCTTTAAAACACATCACTTGTGACAAGCTTCTCAAAAAACAGCAATGGCTAATGACTAATGTCGAACAGCTAAAGCAATGCATGCTGTTAGTACAATAATTGAAGAAATGACTAGCTGACCTCACTGACTAGTTATAACTAGCAATGTGAGCCATCTTTATATCTCAAGTCCTTCACATTCTATATACTACACCTGAACTTGCTTAACAGCCTCCTTGCATACTGAGAAAGCCTTCTACCCTCAAAGCTCATCAGCTGAGTGGGTGGCAGCAGCAGGTAGCAGAGGTGCAGACGTTTTTTGATGCCTGCCCCGACCGCAGTGCTGTCAAATACCTGACAAACCTGGGCTTTGACAAAGGCTGAGGACGGGGCCTTGACGAGCACACCTGCGTGAATGCACACACCCTAGCAATTCCTGATGAATGCAAGCCACGGGCAGATCTTCCACCCCCTGGCCCATGAAACACATACAACAGAGTTTTGCCACACAGGTACACATTCACTGAAGTGGTCAGCCGGGGGTTTTGATACGATGATGGATCATTCATTAATGATGAATCACTGAGAATGACTGAAGTGAATCAAGGTATTGGCGCAGTGTAATTGCGCAGATAAATAAAACACCTGGGGAATTAAATGCCAGAGACGGTAATTATGCACCTCATACAGCACACAAACTGACATGCTCACACACGTTAAGCAGGGGAATTCAGCCACTTGCAGATAACGGCTCCTTTGCCAGACAAGCTGGTGCAGCTAACGTGCATATAAACTATGCATCAGTCAGAGCAAAGCAAGCCACCCCTTTAGCCTTTAGAGGGCAGACAAAGACTAGGAATAGAAAGGTGAAGAAGGGGTGGCAGAATCGTAGAGGAAATGAATTGTTTTAGTTCTAGTTGTTTTATCTATTCTGTATCTACGCACACTTTATGTAGACAACACTACCTGAATCAAATGCATGAGAATCTATTCTATAGGGAACTCTGATACACTTCTTAGTCAAGCTGTTACCCACCGGAAATACACAATACATTGACATAGTGGAAGTGTGCGGGTGTGCATGTGAAATCATGTTGTGAGTTGGTCAACATAGATTGACCAAAACAACAGAGCAGACAGGCAGAGATTAGGACAGATTACTGGGCATGATGGAACAACAGGAGCTTTTTGTAACCTAATTCCCTGGCATCACATTCAAACACACTTAGTGAATCTGCCCACTTCCCCCCCACACCCTGCAACACAAAGTGAGCGTACCCTCACTGATAGCCCATGCTACCATGCCAGGTGCCATCTATCCACCAAGAATATTAAAGCACCATAGTATCAATTATGGTACACAAATAGATCTTTATATACATTTTAGTCAATTTCTTTGGTCAGTTTACCGGTCAGGTTACAGGTTTGTCAGACTGTTTCTGTCTGTTAAAATGGCCAGTTTTTGCTAGTACTCAAAAGTTGGCTACGTGAAACTACATGCAAATAAATTTTAGAAAACAAGGAAGATTTCAATGACAAGCTTGAAGCTATAATACTGGTGAATACTGAAGAAGCCCAATATAGCCGCCATTCCTAAAAAAAAAAAAAAAAGTTCAGTGGAACACAAAGATTCACCAAACCGGGTATCGATGTCATAGCTGAAAGCCTGCTGAGCTTAGTGTGAGGAAGTTAGTTAATTATGCATTTTAATAGGAGAAAAATTATGCAGAGGAAGCTCAAAGGCACTCACAATCAGTGAGAATGAGAGAGAAAGAGATACAGTCTGAAGAAAAGAGAAGCAAGGACAGAGAAAGAAGTCTGAGAACAGAAGCTGATTAATGTATTTGGTGTGACTAACACAAACAAACAAACAGAGCATGAGGAGTTGTGTAATGACTAAATACAGAGCTTTGCCAGAGCTTTAATTTAACTCAGCTTTAGTGCAAAATGCAAGGGGGAAACACTCTTATTTATGTGCACAAAGAGGAAGGAAAGAAAAATAACTGTGCTTTAACTCAGCCTTATTAACAAAGACACCAAGCCTTCGTTTGTCATTACAGCACTGGAGCAGTGCTGAGGAGCTCTAAGCCTTTAAATGTTTTATACTCTAATACTATAACAAGAAATCATGACTCTTTTGTTACTCTGAGAGTTAGTGATGAATATAGTTGCTTTGGATGACGGGTAGTAAATACAGTGGAGAAATGTTTGAAATACTGTATGGCACAACTTTGCAGGGAATACCTTCAAGCTTTAGACAGTCACGAGAAAACTGGAAAGGTGTTTAAAGATTAAAAAGTGTAGAAAACCAATCAAAGATTAGAACGATTAGAACAAACATTAGAACACTTTATTTTACAGCATTTTTGTTGCATGTTCCATGTACTTATACCATGTAATATAGTAACAACAATACATTATGCATAATTGCATGCATCTAACCTTAATTGTTAGAAGTTAGTCCTATAGAAAGTACTTGTTTTTAGATACTATTGTATAATTGCAATGTAACAAGAAAACCTTAAAAATGTAACCAAATATTGTTTTGAATTGTGTAAAGCAACATTTATTTCAAAGATAAATAGGGTGAAAACAGGAGATACATTTTTTGTTTTATGTTTATGTATTTTATGTTGATATGTGGCATATATATCAACACACCACTGAGATCTATGCTGAATACAAGCCACAGGTACTGTTTACAGAATATACAAATAAATATACAAAACAAAAAGATGAATAAGTCAATCAAATAAACTTGTGTTTGGGACAAACCTGTAAACACTCTGCTGGATTAAGTGAATTTGTAAAATAAAAAAGCAACATAGAAGCATTTTCACTAGTGGCATCAGACTTTTAGATTGCACTGTATATGACCCACAACCTATTTCTTCACTGTACATCAACAACCAAAACCAGGCTGGCAACCATCTCTTCAGAGGTAACATGTTTCCCTCAGCTGAGTCACTATGCAGAAAATATCACCTAGGTTTGAAGCAAGGGTCTATCCAATGCTAATCTATCCTAGCCCTGAAATAGTTTTCTGTCCCAGTATTCAACAGCATCCCTAAATTTAAAGGCTGCAACACACAAACCACTTTCAGGACCATAGTTTGCTCCACCCTTTTTAGGACGCAAACAACTAGGGGGCTGGAAGCTTCATGCAATACAAAAACAGTGAGTAAATTCACGCTATGCAATGCTTACAACTTGTGTGTGTGGCCATGGTTGGGGGTGAAGGGATGGGGGTTAATGTGGTTTGAACTGGCAGTCTTTGGCGAGGCAAGCTGCTGTTTAAGCTGCCTTTAAATCCCAGCACATAGTCATTATAAAGCTGTGCATATTATTGTGGTGATCAAAACGCACACATTATTTTTCTTAGCCAATAACAATGAACATAATTACAATGGAACATTATAAACCAACTACATTCATAAGAAACCCTCTCATGTCAGCTCTGAATCTTAGCATGCACTGAATCATCTATGAAGATGACAAATAGTAGGGATCTGTCTTCGGAATGTTTCGTGATGTCTTATTAGGGATCTCTGCGACTGTCTACTTCCCAGATGCATCACAATTTTAATTTCACAAAAAGCATCTTTTCCTGACCTCTTTTCATGCATTGGTATTGGGCCAATCTCTTTCAGCAAGAAGATAAATTAAAAAAAAAAAACATTCTCACAGGGACCAAACAATCCCAATCTAATTTACTTTTTGAGGCCAGAATATCTACATGAGTTAATAAGGGAGCAAATCAAATTAACTATAATTAGTCAAAATGGAAGAGAGAGCAAGGGAGAGAGAGAGAATGAGTGACAATAAGGTGCGTGGGAAACCAGGAGCCCATCTCGTTTCGTCTCTTCCAGATGACGAGTCATTCTGCGCTTACCACATTGACACATGTCATGCTCACTTCAAAGCTCGCAAACATCGATTGCACGTGGCACACAAACAGCCAGGTGCGCCAAAACATTTCTGTTCTGACAGAGTTCCCTCGTGAAAAAACAGCATGTGAATTTCATGAGAGCCACAGACCTGACTTGTCTAATCTCTTCAGGAGGATGCAAACAGCATCATCCACAGCAATGGGTTATTCCTGTGGATAGATGTTTTTATAGGAGGAACATGAAAAAATTGGCAAAAGAAACTAAGCCGAACAGAAAAAGCAAAGACAACAGTGTGCATGTGGGGTAGCTCTCAACTGTTAAGCCACAGGAGAGGCCAAGATTTAACAGATTTCTACAAAGCACTTGTTTGTTTACATGTGTTATGCCACTGAATATGACTTTTTGCCTTTTTCGCTCATCAGTTTATTTATATTGACAATAAACAGAAAAGAAAGCCAAGAGCCCAACTGTTTC
The DNA here is from genome assembly GCA_036877525.1 of Chromobotia macracanthus. Lineage (NCBI taxonomy): Eukaryota > Metazoa > Chordata > Actinopteri > Cypriniformes > Botiidae > Chromobotia > Chromobotia macracanthus. The sequence continues at coordinate 13,847,325 of JAZGTH010000010.1, read as the reverse complement.
TATCATGCTTATTTACTGAACTTTACTTTTAGAGGTGCCTTTTCATGTTGTTCAATTAACTTCAGAGTCATTCTCAAAAGGGCCTTGGATAGAATTAGTGCATGTTTTAAAGTAACAGAGTAAAACATACTATTCAATACAAGCCAATCTACTCTTAAAAGGCCTTTAATTCTAACTAAATCGGGATCATGTGAAATTCACCTATGAATAATGGAGTAACTTTTTCTGAAATTTTTCTGTCTTTAAAAATGCTGTTGGAGAGTTTATGTTTAAGTGAGCTTGACTGTGTGCATGTGCTCTCATGTTTTGAACCCTCTACATTCACAGCATGCATATCTATATGCACTGAGCATTGCATATCTATATGCACAGAGCAATAAAGATTCAATTTATGCCTATGTGTTCACACTGTTGTGTAAACATCTGATCTCAGATAACGTATGTGTATGTTGGAAACTCACCTCCACGGCGCAGCAGCATCATAGCAATGTCTGTGTGTTGGTTTAGCAGGGCATCATGCAGGGGACTGACACCCTGGACTTTATTGTCCAACAGCAGGTTTGGACAGTACTGCAGCATGGCCTGCACGCACTCTGTGCTGCCATGGTTACAGGCTTCATGTAGGGGCGTCCAGCCAGCATGATCTAAAACAGTCATGCATGACAAATTTATTTAATTATTTCTAGATATAAAAGATCAATACAGTTCAACATTCGATTGGTCAAATTAAATTGCAAGCTTAACAAAAAAAGCTCTACTTAAAAACATTTGCTGCCAATTTGTGACACTTAACGCATATTATTAAAACTCAAATTCAATGTAATGTCACAAATGACAATGAGAATTTGTTTTTTCAATAGGTTCAGTCTTTATATTCATAATGGTTTGATCTCTGATCCAGCATTACACAGCACTATCTACAACCACTATTACGCTGTTAGGTTACTATCCAATTAAATATTAAATAATAGACATTTTCTGTACAGTAATTTCATAACTGTTTATCTGTTGAATTAGGGTCAGAATAACAAAATTAAATATTTTTAGCACAGAGGCCTGAAATATAAACATTTCCTCATAACATAACATAATGCTAAAAATTTACTAGGTTTGAAATGCCATTGTTTTCTGTTTTTTGCTTCCCTATTAAAACAACCAAAAAATCTCCAACAAAAAGAAAAAAATATGCAAAATTTTAACACAAAAATTATTTTCATTAAGGTTTATAAAAATTGTACCCATGGTTACATTAGTATTTCAGACAGAGATCAAAAAGGATGTGCACAAAATATGTGTGATACCACAATAGTAAAATCAAGCTTGAAACACTACATACGCGCTTGTGTTCTATAAGGTTAGAAGTGTGCCACACACTTCCCTTTGTATTTACCTCTCGCCACAGACAAAAAGTAAAACAAGAGGGATGATTCGACAGAGGTCAGGGGAGGAATATAAACACCTACCTTTAACATTTACGTCTGTTCCAGGCAGGCTAAGGATACAAAGCAGTGTCTCCACCTGGTTCCTCTTGCAGGCTCGATGAAGGAGTGTCTCGCCTACACATGGATAAATAGAGAGAGAGAAAACAGGCAATTGAAAGAAAAGTGGGAAACATCCAATATCACGTTGTGTTCTGCCGACTGTCCCTCTACGGTCCCATGAATGCTTATTTTACATTTTTCAGCGTTCTACAAAATATATAAGTAAACAGACATACTAGAGAAACACTGAAAATGTAAAAATTAAAGAGGCTGACCCCGCAAAAAAATTTCCTTCAAGCTAGATTAGAATTTAAAGAGGGAGAGGGACAGGAAGAGCAGCAAGAAAAGAAAGACGCTGATGAAAAGAGCTCATCTCTCGCTTTGTCACTCTTCCCCTTTTGGAGGACAGTGTGAGTTCTTTACCTACACTAGCACCCCAAGCTGAAGGCGATTGTGGAAAAAGGCTTCCTGGTAGTCTGCTATTCTTCAGCCGGGGAAAGTTATGGTACAGAGCCCATACACAAAGCCTCTGACAGGATTTTTCAAACAGCCAGAGTTTAAAAGCTCCACTGGGCAGTACAAATGCAAATACATGATTGTCACTTTTGCAAACTACAACAGTCAGACACAAAAGCCTTCAATAACTTTTATTCATTTTCTTTTCTCCTTCCCCCTTTGTAACACAGCCTTCATTCATCGCTTTTCCGATACAATATCAAATGGGGAATATATAAGAAGGTGGGCTGCTTCCTTTTTTCATGTGTTACTTCATAAAAAAGTAAAAGGCCAAACTTGAGTACCTCTGTGGCCATTATAATGCTGCTGTGCAAAGCTGCTAATAAATGCTTTACTCAGTCTCACCATGGTGCCCATTTTTCTGCAGCCTTGTCCCGTTACATAAAACCCGATGTGCTAAAAGAGACATAGCAAAGAGAGGCACAGGAATGAGGACGGAAAAATAAAGCATACAGTCTTCTTCCTTTATGCGGTAGGGAAGTTTGCATTTTCAAGAGGCCTTTTAAGCCATATTAAACAAGGAAAATTAGATGATGGAAAATGAAAACAACTACATATTGTTGATCTATTTACACATGTATGTGGTGTGACATCTGTCATAGTAGAAGTAGATACATGAACGTGTGGATGATGGATTTTTTTTTAACTAAATAAATGTTGTTAAACCAGGCGTAAGTATAAACTATCAGCAGCCATTATCATATTTTCTTTAGAAATAGTTTGTATATAGTCAAAAAAAACCCTCCCTCAATATCTGATCACAAGGGGTCAGTTACTATGTATGTATAGAGTAATGTGTCGACTGAGCACTTATGATTAAATCATCCCATATGGATCTTAATACCAGGTATAAACTAGGCCTAAGACACTTTTACTAAATGATTCTGAGCATTGAACAGAATATTTCACATTGCCAACATGACACTGACTCTCTGACACTGCACCAAGCTACAGCACAGAGAAAATTTACAAAAATTATGTACACATCTATATTTATTTATCATTATCTCACAGAATAGACAGGAGGGCAAGAACATTAGAAACCCAAACCAACTCGCAAAGTGCATGATAGCACTATCATAACAGCTCACAACTCAAAATAATCTAAAATAAGTAGCAGGGTATTGTAAACAAATTAAACAGAATGCAGTAACATGACTTAATAAGAGCCTGAGCACCATGGCAAGACCTTGCTTACTTTTTACTTCTTGCTTACACCCTAATAGGCCCTAAAACCCTGCGATTAAACATTTCTTGACTCCCCATGTGTACACAGTCTCAGAAATGCTAGGCCCAATCTTCCCTCTGTTAAATCACTTAAATGGCCACAATTTGGACACAACAATTACATAATAGGGGAAACTGCATACTCAGCATTTACAAGCTTGGGGATAAATCCATCCTGTCCTTTTCTATAAACTGTTAAATGTGTGTAGTGTTTGCTGCTGAGTTGTAATTTTTATCTTGTAGAGAGTACATGGTTGTGACATTTGGCCTAACATCTCTGCTGCAGGAGGGCTAATGATTTAAATAAGGGGCTATTTGTCACGAAAGTGCATTTTGAACATTGGGACAATAGAATGCATTTTCAAATTGACAATCTTTTGGCAACATCCTGTAGTTTTGGCAGTTATAATGGTTTTAAATGTCAGGTTTAAATGTCAAGTTCATTGAAATGGTGGACAGAAACCTAAAAGTAACCTGTAATCATGTCTTTAGCCAGATATATTTATATTTAAAAAGGCAATCACATAACAAATTTTCTAATTAAATTCTAGACATTACGCTGAAAACATCTTCAATATGCTTACAGCATCAAACAGCTTAGGGTTAGCAAACCACCTTTGGTGGCAACCCTGGTTTAAACTACTTTTGAATAAACTAAAAGTGAGCGTTAATCAATGTATTTTAAAAGAAATGTCACAAACCATCCTGACATCCTTGTAAATCCTAATCAGTTTTATCCCAAAATCATCTCCAGTATGCTTACAGCATCATTACCTATAGCCATAAGCAATAAAAGTGCACTGAGGAGACAGGCAGCTCAGGGTGAAGTTAACAAGGCACCATGGACTTGCTCATCCAGTGAAAAACACTGCAGCATCTACCTACAGAAATCTACAGCTGAGAGCCTGAGGATGCTTCATCAAAAATTGATGTGGTGCACATCAGTATAGGGAGAACGAAAAACAACACAAGGCAGGGAGCAGCAGCCTTGAGTCTCCCAAAAGCAGAGCTGTCTCTCTCTCCCTGCCCTCCCCCACTCCCTACTCTGGCGTGGGGTCTTTCTGATCAGGTGGAGGGGGAAAGATGAGCATTGACACTTTGGTGGGTTCACACAGAGTGCCAACCTCCTAATTATAAAAACTTCCATGCTACCATAGCTACCTCTGTCTTTCTTGCTCTCGCACTCTTTCTCCTTCCTCACAGTAGAATCCTAATTGCAGTGTTTAATATTCTTAAAGGGGATCTGACAAGCATTATGTTAGTGTGTGTGTGTGTGTGCTTTTTGACTTTTATGTATTTTCCACTTCTTGCACACTAAAGGATGGAGGAAGTGTATAAAGAATGCAGAATGTAAATGCTGTAGCCTGAGGTTATAAAGAGAGGTTCTGTCAAGAGCTTTTGACCTAGCTGAATGCAGTGAGGAACTGCAATACAAAGAGACAGACAGGCAGATATGTAGACAGATACATAGGTAGACAGACAGAAAGATAGACAGATGTTATATGTCAGCATCTTCAGTGTAGTCACCCTTGCCTAGAATTTACAAAATCTTACACGTGGAATTTTATCATCTAGCTTCTTGGTAAGCTATTTAAACAGTACTGGAATTTTTACTAAGCTGGTCTCTTCTTGGCTGCTTTTTATTAATTATTTGGTACAAGTAATCCATTTCTTTTTTTTGTTTTTAAATATATTAATAATAATGTTTTATTAACCTGGGATTAAAAAAATAATTTTAACATTAAAAAAAGACACATTTTAACAAACTTGTAAGAATTTGAATTATCTGTGAGAGTACTAAGGTGAAAAACTGTACCGATGTCCACCGGTGATGAGAGCAAGATGTCTGTAAGTGATAATGAATAAGTGCATTGCATCTCTATGGTGTGTCAAATGAAGATGGTGTTGTGTATCAGCTTTTACCTGCAGCATTGACTCTACGGTAACCTCTTGGGATACTCTCTCTCCCTGAATCTGAGCTGCCTGCAGAGTCCTTTAAAACTCTGGAAAGAAAACAGTATAACATTTAACAGAAAGATTGAGATTTCAAGGCATGTTTATTTGAAGAACAGTTCAGAGAGTTTACTGCATACAGGATCAGTGGGTGAATAGGCAAGTATCATCATGTATGCTAACCCCAGCACATCATGAAACAAGCTTATAAATATGGCTAAGTTAAGAATTAATCTATAGCCATACGATTGGTGCACTGTGAAAGCCTGTAATATTTGCAATTTCTCCATTTTCCAAAAGTGTGAAGGAGTGAAAATGACTCTAATACAAGATGTATGTTACATCCAGTTACACCACTGCTAGAGTCCACAAATATTATAAATACATTTTCTGGCATCTGAAACTGCCATCTGAATGCATCACCTGTAGCAAGGCTGAAAGGGCATTTTATTTTATTAAAATGCCCTTTCTTTTTATATCATTATTTTTTTTATTAAAAAATACTTAAACATTTGAAATAACTACATTTTTTAAGATCTGTTGCTATATATGTATGAGTAGTTTTTTAAATATTACTACTTGCTTGTGAAAATCGTACAATAGCAATTGTAAAATAGAGAGTAAAGAGATAAAACAAACCCTGTAATTTCGTAATAGTCCTTATGGCTTAAGCCCCATTAAAAGGAGGAGGCCATACTTGTAGAAAAATGAGTAGGAAAAAATCACAACACTCACTATAGAACTGAAAGTGTGATTTTTTTTAATGTGAGCTAAAGAGAAGCTACACTGACCCCACTTTTTAATCTTATTCGTAATCTGAAATTTGCACTTTAGCCAAAAGAAAGTACAGGTATAATGTATGTATAACATTCCTTTAACAGGCTAGAAAACTACAGAACAAATAGCAGGGGGAAACATATGGTAGTGCTGTGAGTGGCTTAAATGGCCATGCTGTCAGTAAAACAGACATCTCGCGTTACAGACCTTGCTCTCTGGTAATTGGCACAATCTAACATAATACAGTAAAAACACACACACATTCCTATAGACATACAATCATTTAGTTTTCTATTAGTGAGGAGTAAACTGTGTGCAGGATATTTGTGCAAGGACACAATGTTTGTCCTATGGCCAAAGCATGCCAAATATATTAAATAACAGCACATTAAGTGGCAAAACAATACTGAATTTTCAACAAGATGCTGAGAATCATTGTTACAGTCTATGTAATGAATGTGGGACAAAGGTGAACAATCTTTACTGTTGTTCTGAATGACAACACCAAACACCAGTTTTGCCTTAAAAATGAAATGTACAAAGAAAATAACTTTTTTCAAAGAAAGGAACATTTAAGGAATTAAATTAGCATTAAGAAAATTAAATATATAAAAAAACATGTGGCCATTATGTTTTAATTGCAACCATTTAAAATAAATTCTTTGTTAAAAAGAGGTTTCAGGTAAATCAGCTTTTTGATTTTCCATATTTCTCTTTAAAATCAAGCACAAAGCAAGAGTTCTTACACTCATTCAGTCAGCTGGGATGCATTTGTGTAATTTATACATTGTTACACATTTTAATGCATTTTTTAGGCCATTACGTTTCCTAAAGAGCATGTATAGGAACTAGTTCTGCAATCCTTGCCTTGCCTCACAATTTTTCAAAAGCATCTTTTTAAAACTTAAGTGTTGGTAAAAAATTAGAAATAATTTTCCATAAATCAGTTAAAATTTCAGTGAATTTAAAACTCTATAATTTAATGATCTTCTTGTGACATCACTTAAAATGTTCATGGCCAATCATAATGAGCACCACTACATTCTGACATATATATACAAAAAGTAACTGGATATTCTTTAAATGAAAAAAAATGCAGGTATGTAAGTCAAATGCAGCTGTGATTTACTGTGTTACAGCTAAAGTCTGTGGGGAATAAAGACAGACTTTTTAATAAAGACAGAAACACACAGCCCAAATTACTGTGTCGCCCACGTCCAAAGCTAAAATATAGCTGGTATCACAAGCTGCCCCAACAAAGGGGGACAGCACCTAGTCTCTCTCCATTAGCCATCTTAAAGCCCTCTAATGCCCCATAAGAGCAGAAAATTGTTCAATTAAAGGCAACTACTGCTCTCTCTTTCTCTCTGTGACACTCTTATGGATGCAAACATAACATGGTTTTAACAGTACTGTAAGTGGCGAGTGGTTATTTCAAAATGTGCTCTGATGATACAAAGATGTACAAAATGACACCTATTAATTCTTCTAATTCTACTGAAAAAGATCTTATAAATGTAAACACTGGTACTGGTTCTACTCATTAAAGATATATTTTTTAAAATGTAGTTAGATTGATTTGTATTTATAGCTGTATGTTTCATGTGTTGATTTATATTTATAATAATTTTTTTTAAATATACTTACAGAAGTATGCCATTCATAACTACATTGCAGTTAAATTTAATTTGTCAATGGTCATGTCAATGACCACCATAGTTAGATGTGGGAATATAGTGTTCAATATGGGCATTTTAAAGCTGTGAAAATACATTAAAGATACCAACAAATTACGTCCTGACAGAGAAAACCTTGTTTCTGAAACAGTCTTTTATGTGCAGAAAAGTTTAATACTATCAGCAGCAGCTTTACATAGTGATCTATGTTGAGAAACAAGCAAGAACACGCTTCTTTACACCTGCACACATGCACGGAAGGAGAGAGAGTGGTGATTCACTCGCGCTGATTATGAAATTACAGACTGAAACCAAAAGTGTTTATTTGCTTTGTTGATTTGTGTGGTTTAATTCAGAAGTTCATAAATGAGTTCATAAATGAGAAAAAAAAGAAATTTGTTGGTGTATTAGCACAAAACTTAAAAGAAAAAAGAAAAAGTGTGCGCAATGCCTGCAACCCCGTGCTGAATTTCAGGCCCTGTATAAAATGTAGAAAATTACAGCTGTTATTAGGTGTTAAAAGTGTACTAATAACTATTTACAATCATTGTTTTGTAACAAGGTAAAGTCAGATCAACCTCAACAATGGGCCAGGGCTGGGCCAGGGCAGCAGGAGGCAGGGGTGTTCAGTATGCCATGAGAGTAACGTGGTACGTACCATGGGTGATGTATCACGGTTCTTCGGTTTGGTTTTAAATATTGTTACCTTCTTAACTACTACATCATGAGCAGGAACACATGGCTAAAGTCAAACTTACTCTGAGCAGGGCACATGGGCGATGCTGCTGACAGAGGGTTGGTTTGTTTTGACAGCCTTCGGCTTTAGGGTTTGGAGTGGTCCACGGTTACATAGCTGTCCCAAAGCTTTGATGTAGGTTGAGACCTTGCAATAGACAGGAAGATAAGTTTAAACAATTTTTTTCACCATCTATCTTCGATTTTACTTATAATTAAACTTTAACGACATTGACATTTTTTAGAGCTTTGTGGAGAGAGAAGTTTGTTAGTGAGTAAGAACTTAAATCAAGAATGAAAAACCATGTTCCAGAAGGGCCAGTGACCTGTAGAGTTTAGCTCCTACAAAATTAGGGTTGGAGCTAAACTCTGCAGTACACTGGCCCTCCAGGAACAAGGTCCCCCATCATTGACTTAAAATTTTGATGTAAACATTAAATTGAATTGTAACTGTATGAAAGGAGATGCATCAACATCCTTCAAAACATCCTCTTCATGTGTGCCACAGACAAAATACAGCATACAAGTTCAGAACAGCATGAGTGATAAGCAAATAATCAGAGAATTTTGATTTAGGATGAACTATTCCTTTATATAAATACCAATACATTTGAGTTGAGACGCACAATCTTGAGCAGTGAAAGAGGTTCAGAACTAATGATCAGGCCCCTGCTACAGCAGATGTTTCTGTAGATAGCGTCTGCAGTGAACATACGAAGCCTCGGGGAGCGTAGGGCTGGAATCACCTCCTTCAGTGCATCACAGTGGAGGTCTGAGGGAAAAGACAAGACAGATCATTTGCTTTGTGTTTATGTAAGTTTATAAAAATGTTTTGGCAAACTGTTTGCACTGTCAGTCTGTTTTTAACACAGACCTAAATATTTCAGTAAGCAAACGTAAAGAAAAGTGTGTAGTTTTTTGAACGTGTAGTTTTATGCAACAATAAGGATTATTTGAAAAGTGACTTGTTAAGAGTTGGTCCTAGTCCACTGCAACTGTAAGTAGAAAACCCGGAAAGACTTTTTAATTCTCAATTTTTGTTCAAAATAACAAAGAAAACAATAATGTGCTTGAATAAGGGTAAATGATAATTACTAATAATGAAATTTTCATTTTTGGGTGTACCCTTTAAGCTATTGTTGCTATATTTGTTTGATGCCATGGGTGACACAAAAATTACAGATTATATCTTTAATAAATTGTATAAATGGTATAAATTCTCAATGAAATGCATGGTGTGATTCTATTCTGGTTTTCTATTACTTTGCTGGTTACCTTGGCACAGTATGGCGATGTGTTCTGCCAGGTCCTTAAAGCCTTTTTCCACCAGACTGCTATTGAGTGGACGGTGTTTCTGAGCCCAGTAGTCCACCACTACATATAGAGTTTGTTGCAAAGTGACCAGCATTTCTAGCCTCCACTCCTACACACACATACAGTAGGTTTTTTATGCTTTGTGGACTTTCCATATATTTAATGACTTTTATACTGTACAAACTGTATATTCTATCCCCTAATCCTCACCCTACCCCTAAACCTAACCCTCACAGAAGCATTTTTATAGTTTTAAAAAACATAACATTATATGTTAAATACTATGTAAAATAATATTTATTATGTTAAATAATCAATTTCTCATGGGGACCACTAGCAAAAACATGTGGCTTACGATTCATGACACATCCAAATAATAAATTCAGTACTATGTATAGAAAAGCAGGAGAACCCATGATATGAATGCAAAGTGCTACATGGCATGTTAAGCATTTCAAAATGTCCAGTGGTCCTTCCTCATATTAAAAGAAACATTAAAATAGTGATGTTAGATAATTACCTATATTGATGTAGTATTTGCTGCTTTATTTTTTTAGTTATTTGTTTTTATATAATGCATAGGTTATTTATTTTGCTTGCGTTCTCATGTTTATAATCATTATTTTTGCCGGCGTCATGCAGATAGCGTTGCGCTTAATTTATATTTTAAAAGCTCATTATTATGGCTTAGTATTTCTAATACATTGATGAATACACTGGTTCTTACTGCTGTGTTCGGCATTTACCAATAAACAAAAATGTTATAACGTGCCTCTGTCATTTAAAAACTACAATATACAACAATATATGCTACATTTACATTTATGTATTTGGCAGACTCTAAAAGCGACTTGCAGTACTTTCAAGTTATACATTTTGTCAGTACATGTTCCCTGGGAATCGAACACTTGACTGTTTGCGCAGCTAAAGCAATGCTCTACCAACTGAGCTACTGGAACACATGCTACATAATAATAATAACTTGACATGCACTGCATCAGGATAAATTATGGTATTCACAAATTTCTTCACCGCAACAGCCCTAGGTCCAACAAACTACTGAGGTTCAAATTAGACACGACACAAGGCCGGTGCTAGCTACATGTGTATGGACCATGGCTATAATGACTTTATGGCTACATAAAAACATTTCCTACTTCATGGATGCAAATACATACTCAGGGTTATTAAAAGTAGACGACTTTAACAACCTTGAGAAGTTATAACATTTGACCAAATCTGCACATTAAATCAAGAATCAATAACTAACAATTTGTACTTGTAGTTATGATAAACTACACTTATCAAGAAAAGAGTAGAACAATGTCTTTATTCCCACCTGAGTGGAATTAAAGGACCACAGAAGAGTCTTTATCAGGAGCTTACTGAGCTCCTGTATGGCTTTTGAAGCCAGGGACAGTTTTTCCCAAGTGTTCCAGAAAGTACTGTACAGCACAGACTCAAGACTTCTTCCTGGTGATCTTCTGCACAGATTAAGACACAGTTAAAACTTTTTCTCTTTTATTTGTGGAATGTTGTCCAGGGTCATATAATAAGGGGAGGCTACATAGGACCTATGGTAAATCCAGTACTTTGGTCATAGAAAGTAGGGGTTCCCAGAGCCAGGTGAATTTTAGCAATGGGTTTGGTTAAAACTCTTGATATTTAAAACTCTTGATATTTAAAATGCTTTACAAGATGAACAGTATGACATCAAAATATCTACTGATTGTTTCATTTCTATATACTTCTCGCCATATTTTATTATTTTGTACAGGCATTGCATAAAAGCAAGTGAAAAATACGGCAGTTTCTTTGGGGTCATGCAGACAATCAAAAGGCTGTTGTTTACTGAAGCAGAGATGAACAGAGCTCAGATGCTCACCCTGAGCTAGCAGCATGAAGCTCCAGCTGAAAGAGTCGCAGGAAGAACGCCTGCAGGTTACAGTGGAAACGAAACAAGTCAGCGGATGGTGGGCTTGGCAGTGAATGACAGGTGGGTTCGCTTCCTAGACATATTCTGAACACAAATCAAATCAAACAAACAAATAAATAGATAAACTTTAATTGCTTGAGATGTTTTGACTGTTCAGACAAACAATAATTTGAATAAGAGAGAGAGAGTTTATACCCAACTGATGTCTTAAGAAGCAGCCACGGACCACCCTTACAGTCTGGGCATTGGAGGACTTGAAGGAAGTACTTGACACTTCTGTGCTGACCCCACGTAGAATTGTTGCGCAGAATACTGTGGAAAACTGTGATGAGTGTGCTAAGGAAAAGAGGTTTTGCATTGCCCTGTAGAGGTGGGAGAGCAACATAGAATGGGTTACCACAGCAATTTGGCACAGGCAGGCACAAATAAACTTTACAGAATTAAATACACCAAACTTTAAGACAGTTCTATCTATTCTGATGGGATCAGAGAAAAAACACAGAAAAATAGTTTTTATCGATATCAACATTTTTGTTGCCATGCCTAACAATACCCTTAGCTGTTCTAAATTTATTGTAAAACATATCTTGGGGATTATTGCTTTATTAATAACAGCAAGTACAGAAAATTGCTGAAATTATAGTTTTTATGACAGATAGTTTTTATGTCAGGCATAGAAATAGGAATACATTATTTCATAAGCGCCTGTGGGATTGAGGACTGTTCCTTTTATACATACATGGAGAGCGTGCTGCATCAACTGATGGAGCAGCGGGGCAGGGGGAACCACTCCAGGCTGCAGAGACCGCAAAATCTCCTCCAGGGCTTGAGGGTAGAAAGAACACTCCACCAAGCTCCGCACATTGCTGAAATCTACTCCTGGAATCTGGAGTGAAAAGATGTATAGCAGGGTAAAAAAACATTGATGCATGATTTGAAAGTGAAAATTGATTATATGATTTATACACACTTCATACATGCAACAAATATGCACCATGCAAGAATATGAGAAAACATTTAAAGAAAGAATGAGAAATTAAATTCTTTTGGGCCTGGCCAATTTGTCAATTTGTTCATGAGATAGTTATGGAATATTTGGAAAATCTATTTGAAAATAGAAAATTGGAAAATATGAGACACACGTCATGTTTTATTTATGAATCAAACATGGAATTAACAACCATATGAACTACAGTACTGTGCAAAAGTCTTACACACATTAGTATTTTCATCCCCAAAAATGGTTTTAAGCAAGTTATGTATATCTTTTGTTGCAGTGTCAGTAGGAATTACAAGTTTACATTTCCAAACATTCTTTTTGCCATTAATTGTAATAATCCTGTGAGAGTTTTGTATGCACAAGGAGACGGACAACAGTCAGTGCTGTGATTACATCAAGAAACAACAGAAAAAACTGTGACAGACTAAATCCAGAAGAACTGTGGCAGCATGTCCAAGGCACTTGAAGAAACCTATACTTGGAGGTGATGCTGTGCAATTGCTATGGTACTCTGGGTGGTTTCTATGGTGTTACTATGCAGTTGCTAAGCATTGTTAGCATGATTTAGTATTAATTAGCATGATGCTGCCACATTTTGTCAGTAATTAGCATACTGTTAACATGTTTTAGCAATAATTAGCATGATGCTAACATGTTTTAACATCACATAGTATAATGCTAGCACATTTTAGCAATTATTAACATGATGCTAACACATTTTAACATCCCACTTGTCTCAACTTGTCTAATTTTAACATCAATTAGCATTATGCTAACATGTTTTAGCATTAATTAGTATAATGCTAGCATGTTTCAGCATGATGCTACTTTAATTAATTTAGTGTCAAGCCTTACAGGGAGGTAAGTATCATTAACATGATACTAACATTTTTTAACATTAGTTAACAATGTCATGACATAATGTTTTAACATGATATTAACACGTTCAAGCATTACTTAACATGAGACTAGTACATTTTAACATGCTGTTAGCTCGTCCTAACATTAATTAGCATGATACTAGCACATTTAATATGATGCTAACACGTTTTAATATTAATTAGCATAATGCAAGCACATTTTAACATGATGCTAACACATTTAAACATTATTATTACTATTATGATACTAACGCATTTTAACGTTATACTAACACACTTTAGCATTAATTAGCATAATGCTAGCACATTTTAACATTAAGTCTGTATCAAAAGAGCCAACTCCCATTTGGGGATTTTTTTAATGGAAGTCTATGGGGCAGTTGCTAGGGTACTGTAACTAGTTACTAGGGCATGGCTATGAAGTTGTAATGTTACCATTTGTTGCTGGTTGCTAAGACAAGTGATGTGGGCCCACCTCTTCAATAGTCTCTACAATATTCTGATGCAGAGTTATGACGTCACAAAATTCAGGCCAATGGTAAGTCTATAATTTTTTTCCCCTCATATTTTCATGCGCCCTAAAAACAATGTACACCCGATTGCTCATTAAGGTCATAGCACACCTGTCTTCAATAAGCCGATCGATTGACCCCTAATTCATGGGTATACGGCAAACAGAGCGGGACAAGTTACATGGCGAAGTTTTGTCCAGCAAAAGAATTATGCAACAGAGGTTGCATACTTGCTTCGCAAGCACCACTAATAAGCTTAAATACTACAGCAGTATGGCTTTATCAAGCCAACATAATTAAAGATAATATGTTGTCAGGGTCAGTGTCAAATGAGGGTTAAAAATGACAGTTTCAGACAGTGAATTTGGATATTTCTGCTTGGGAAACTAGAGTGGAACACTTTAGAGTGCTCCTTTAATGGATATGACAATCGTAAGTGCACCAATCACATGAATTTGCCTAAATCAGGTGACCTAGCTATAATGAGCTTCTTTTATTACCTTTGTATGTGACACAGACGAAATTGAATGACCTGATCATCCTGATGAGTCAAACACTCACTTTTCACATTAACAGCTGTACTTGTGAATAGCAGACAGGTGTGTTGGTAGGTTTTAAACAAATTTTAATACCTGAACTGGCAGACTGGGTGTGCAGTAGCTATAGACCTCTGGGATTGTCAAAAGTGCCTTTTTTCGTTGCTGAAACGAGATGTAATGTATGGTCATGTTTCATAGATACAGTGGTAACTCTTGAGAACTTTCTCATTTGTCCTTAAAATCTATCTATATTATTTTGCTTCAAATTAATGTATAAAATAGAAGAAAAGGAAATAGAAGAAAAGGAAATAGAAGAAAAGGAAATAGAAGAAAAGGTGCATGGAGGGAATAAAATATGCATTTTACCTCCATTATTGTGATGTATGCTTTGAGCATATCACAAAAAGAACTGGAGGATAAGTTATCAGTGACATCCATTGATTCATCAGTAACTGTAGCAGCCTGGGTGGCAGTGTTAGAACTATCTCCATCTACTGACTGCTCAAAACTACAAGACCAGTTTAACTTTGAGCAAACAACCTGCAAACAATAATGGAGACAATTGGACAGTTTAAAGTTGAATACAGAGAATCCAGGATTGTTTTGCAAATCATTACAATAAACTTCAGTTTGCAATGCAGTTCCATTAAAAAAAAAAAAAACAATTCAGGAAAGGAATGGTTCACGCAAAAATGAAAATTCTGGCATCCTTTACTCATCATCTTATTACAAACCCATATTATACAACTTGCGTGCTATACTTTTAAGTCATTGTTTAAAAAGTAAAACTACTTTTTAGGCCTGTCAAACCCTGGTCATTGTATGTTTTATTTCTCTGGAAAACAGAATTTTAACTTTAAAAAACAAAGTTAAGTGATGCCAAATGTTTTGGAATAATTATTCTATTAAACTAAACACAATCATACAGCAACTGGCATATAATACAAATGTCACTTTACCCCAAAAAGATGTTTTGCTACATAGCTGACAGGATAATAAGGGATTTCATGCTTTTTGGCTCCATCTTTGGACTTATCATTGGTTAATAAGTGAGTTACAGCATGTGAGGTTGGCCAGTCCATGAAAACAGCAGCTCTTCCTGCTTTTAATATCCTGCCAACCAAACGTAGATTGCAGAGTTATATAATCAATTCTGTGACATTTTTAAAGATGTTGTCACTGACAATATGTTCGTACCTTACAAATATGTCCCTCCTCTTTGGATTATCAATGTCAACAATAACTACCCAGTCCTACAGGTAAAGATGGAAAGTGAAAAATGTGCTTCATTTAGCTGTTTTCTATTTGAGTTTACGATGCAGTCATGCTCACCTGAAAGGCACCACACACTGTGCCATTCGCCACCCTCTCCCTCCATGTTGTCAGTGGATTAGGTAAGCCAGGGGTCTGAGATGTCAAGTTTACCTCATATGAAGTCTCTGGCAGCCATGACATCTGTTTAACGCTGTCCAGAACAAACTCTGGTGTGACAATCCACTTGCCTGAAACCACACACAGATTCTATGACTTACATCTCTGGAAAAATAAGTAGCTAATAAAAATGTGTGTTAAACATATTACTTAGTTGTTTTAATTAAATGGATATTTCAAATTATTATAATTCAATTCATGCATTTATCATGTATAACTGGTGAACCCAGTGACTTTTACACACAAGGATACAAGGGACATAATGTCACCATCTGAAAAAACACTGCCGCAAACTCCACTTTCATGAAATTAACTATTGTACTAAATTAACCTGCCTAGAACAGTAGTCCACCACTTAAAGCACAACTTAGACAAATTTGCTGCTCAGATAACAATGAGCACTTGTAATTCTTACAACTTAAAATAAAAAAAGCTCACATCCTTGCTTCATAATCTGTCAGAACGTTTTTGCACTATTGACAGCATGAACAGCAGGTGCAAATGTATTGTAAATGTCTACACTAGCAAAGCACAAGACTGACATCTTTATTACATACCTCCAGCACAGGCTGCAAGAAACTTTTCACTGGCTAAAGCTCTTGGGACAATAAGATGAGTTGCTGACTCCATATAAACCTGCAACATTAAAACACAACAATGAAAACCGTGAACTGTAGTTGGAAAAAATAATATTTATCTTTTTTAAAATATAAAGTCAGCTTCTTAATCTGTTCTTTACCCTAACCATAAAATAGCTTAGGAAAAGGGCAACAACTTTGAGGTTCATTTTATTCTCTTGAGGGGTTCAATTGGGAGAACCATTTATGCCTATATTAGGATGGTATTGAGGGCAAGGACAAAATGACGTGTCCGAATTAGTAATAATAATTTTAGGTCCAATCATCAACATTTTATTATATTTTGCAAGCACTGTAACACAAGCTTGATATCATAGAAGGAATAATGGGTTTGTGTGATATTTACAGAGGCTGTAATACACAGCAGCGTACTATGTTAGTAATTTGCATATTTTTCACATGTTGTTTCCTGTTTATTTACCACTGTTGAAATGTTTTCTGTAAAATTTAATTAAAAATAATTGATTCACACGTGTTAAAAAACTAATTGAATAATTTAAAGGTGTGATTTCTGGTTTTTTTAATGTCATTTTGTTATCTGATGGCTATCTACAATGGCATTAACAATGGCGTTTTTGTCCAAATACTTTTTGGGTCTTCTGTATGTAAAGCAGTATTCATTTTTATAGACTTTACATTTTAAACAGTTTAGGTATTGTTTATTGTAAAAGCTGAGTAATGTATTGCTGAGGTTGTCCTTTTAGGAATATAGGATTAACTGTCAAAAGTTTGTTAACAGGTGTCAGATACTTACAGATCCACCGGTGTACAATCCCGCTAACTGCCTAATGCCTTGAAGTAACCGTTTCTTCAAGGAGGGACTCTTAATGCCAGATATTTGAAAGATATATTTATTGTCCATAATCCTTGGGACA
Source organism: Chromobotia macracanthus (assembly GCA_036877525.1). NCBI lineage: Eukaryota > Metazoa > Chordata > Actinopteri > Cypriniformes > Botiidae > Chromobotia > Chromobotia macracanthus. The sequence goes on along the minus strand of JAZGTH010000010.1, from coordinate 13,829,834 downwards.
TACATATACCATTATAGGGACTGACCCTGTAAACACAATGAAAACTAAATAAATATGGGAGAATGACATAAAAGACACGCTAAAATGAGCCAAAGGTTATGTTACTTTTAGATTATATTAAAGGGATCGGGGTTTTCATTTGAATATGCAAAGCGATATAAAATCACTTCAGTCTACTAACTTAAAGGATCAACATAAAATGGTTTGCTATTTGAAATGTTATAAGTGTTTGCTTTAAGATGAGTACAGATTTTACCTGAAACAGACAACAGTGAAGTCACTGATATTTTGAATTACCTCTCGCGCCAAATACCATGCCAATCACTGACCATTAATCCACATATAATGCCTTTCATAAGCCACAATACTTAAGAACTGTTTCTAAGACACGTATAAAACTATGATGATTTATATGAAGCTAACAGTATTATTTAGCGTTAACATGATTTCATTTTTCTATGCTGCTATTTCTTCATTTAGCCACTTCAAAAACCAGCGTGCAGTTTCATCCGCATTATGTTTTTAGGGGTGAACACTTAAATCATGCGCATATCAAATGTACAGCTTTCTATTTAGTATGCATATGGCTTATAAAGGTAACTGCTTTGTTTTTTAAAATTATATTGAGATCAGTTACGTAGAAAACTTTAAAGAATCGGAATAATATGATAATATTATAAAGAACATGCCCCCCCCGCAATTTCTTCGGCTTTTGTACTGTTCCATAATCGGAAGTTGTCATGGATGTGTTTCCGGCTGGTTGTCAGAGACGCTTTAAGGTTCAGAATCAAAGCAGCGCATCATCACGTTTTGAAACAATCGGTGGGTAAGGCAGTGTTTTAGACAACTTTCGCTTAAATTGAGCAGAGCTGGATGAGCAGATGTGTGTCGTCCCCGTAAGCAAATTTAATAGCATGCTAAGCCATCAGAAAACCTTTAAATATTTTAGAACATGTTTATTTGCAGTCTTTTGGTATAGATTTTACATATTCCCATTAAAAACCCTCGGTTGCCCTATATTAGTTTTGTCAGCTGAAAGGGGGAAGGGGGGATCCATTTGCTATATTTACTCGACAGTATTAGACTCATGCTTTTAGGTTTGATTTCCATAGTAAGCACTTCTCCGATCATTTAGATCATTCCACTGAAATGAAAAGTAAAGCTTCGTTGGAACAACAAGTTCGCTTGGATTTTACAACTGATTGTCTTCCATTACTCTTAAAGGCTGTGTGATCGTTATGCCCTCACCTCTGTGTTTATTAGTATTTAAAACTTCACTGTGTGGTGTGATTAAACCTGTTCGGCAAGGGACCCAGTGATGTGAGTATATAGTTAAATGTTTTGAAATAACTGTCCTTTAACTGTGCTCTTGAGCAACAGGTGTTGCAGTTCTGGAGTGATTTAAATTTTACACGTCATCAAAGTTAATTAATTAATGATAAAAAATAAGATTCTTAATATATTATTGTTTGCTTTTATTTTTTTTGTTTTGGGTCCTAATTTTTGTGAAATTATTAAAATACAGTATGAAAATATATTATGGCAGGTTATAGTTATATAATATATGAACGAACATCAGAATTTATAGTGTATATATTTTAAACTTAAAATTATTATTTACTGTGTTTTGTAAATAGAAAAGTTGTAACTTAGTAACGTTTAACTAAACATATACAGAATTATCTGTAATTGACTGAATGTAAACCTATAAAACATTCCTGTACCTCAAACGTTTGAACCAAATGTATGGTTCAATTGTCAGAAAATCCGCATTCGCTGAGCCAAAATGGCTGACTTTTTGTTGGATAAAGCTAATTAATGTAATTTTGAAAGCTGTCCAGCTTGATGAAAACAATACATGTACCAAGTCTGGTGACCGTAGGTAAACTAACCGCATTACTTTAGTCAAAAGGCGGCTACAGAGCCCCTACCACACCCATGTCTATACTTTTGCCCATGCCTATAGGCTGACCCAGTATGATGCGCTTAAAATTTAAGTTAAGTCAAGTTAAGCACCTAAAATACATCTGAATGTAGTTTGACATGTTGCCACAGCAACAATATTTAAGATATCACAAAACCTTTTAGAACTTTATATCAGCCATTCCTCTACATTATTCTGACCAAGTCTAAAGTGACTTGGCTAAATGTAGGTTGACTATTTAGTTTGTTTTAAGTGATGCACTTCCTGTTGCCAATTGGTGGCACTATGACTGTGACTCACAAAATTGTCATAAAAATGTCATCAGCCCACCAAAATAAACTTATTTACCAAGTTTGACATAAATTGCTCAATGTATGCTGTAGATATTAGAGACTTCCTGTTTCCCATTTTTCGTCATGGCAACACCGTTCAAGATATCAAAAATCCTGTAGTATTTTTACTAAGGGATTTTTGCTATTTTAGTAGGAGTATGTAAAAGTTCACATGATTCGCTTTTCAGAAAATCCAAAATGGTCGACTTCCTGTTGGGCAGAGGTAAGGGGTGTCAGTTGTTAAAAGTTGTTCGGGTCGACATGACCAATACATGTACCAAGTTTTGTGCAGGTGCACAAAAATTATTGTTTTGTGTCTAGGACTCATGGTTCAGAGGTTATAAAGTTGAGTGAAAATTTGTACTGTTGTTGGCACTAGACAGTTTAAGGTAGAGACGTTAAATTGGCTATGTTAACATATCAGACTGTCCTCCATCTGTGTGCCAAATTTCATGTGTACCTATTCTATGGGCTGCCATAGACTTCAAGGGCAAAAGAAGAAGAAAACTAATGCATATAGTAATAATAAACATAGCTGCAAGCAGCAATTATGGGGTCAAGCCCACTAAGGGCGCAAAAGGAAATATTAGTGGACATCACTGATGATGGGATTAAAAAAAATTGTCTTAAAAACAAATTTAAATACTTAAAACCACTTAAAACAATATGAAATTACTTCTATTTTTGACCAATAGGTGGCGCTGTAACCAGATTGTTATGAGACAGTCATGGCATGTGCAAATTTTCATGTCAATACTGCAAAGCTTTGTTGACACACCTGACATGCCTGAGATAATAATATCTTCATGTGTTACTTGAGTAGCATTTGATTTATTAAAAAGATGTTAATATCTTTCTGTCAGGAGTGTCCCTAGATGATGCATGCAAAATTTTGTGCAAATCAGACATATGACCTAGGAGGAGTTTAAAAAAGTATGTTTTCAAAAGGACTCAAAATGGCAGACAGGAAGAACATTCGACTGCAACAAATTTGGCAAATTAATCAAAAGTTATAAGCACTATCGTAAATTTTGTTATAACTTTTGACCTCTAGAACAGCGTCATCTCCAAACTTTGTAAGTACCCTTAGACAATGAGGATGATGAAGCATACATTTCATAAAGATACATAATTACGTTTGTAAGATATTGCATTTTACGAGTTCTCATTGCATCTTATGACTTTATGATTCATTTTATTATATGGTTGGGTACAGTAAATTGTACACTAGCAACACAACTCCCATGCCTGTATGATGTTCTGATAGGGGTATTGTAACCGTTAGTTGTCTTATTTAGGGGTCAAGCCCATTGTATCCCTTAGTTATATTCTTTTTTGTGGTGCTTGCAAAGCAAAGCAAAGCATCGCTATTATTCTCCTGCATACATCTTTTTCTGGACAAAACTTCGGTACATAACTTGTGTCAGGTATCACGGGAAAATGAACCTAGACGCAGACAGCGTTAAACTGAAAAATCTCTTTATTAATGAATGAACAAAACAACAACCCACGAGGGGGTAAAAACGTGAACAGAAACGGCAATATAACTAGAACTAAAGAGCTCCAAAAAACCGGAGCAAAAACGAAACTTAAAACTGGAACACAAACACAGGACGAAAAAACACGACCAGACAAGAACTCACTGTGATGGGATCCAGGGAACAAGACCAGATAACGGGATACAAGAACGAACCGACACAAGACAGAGAACACGGGGGCATTAAATAACACACGGACAACGAGGAACAGGTGTGCAAAATGAGCGCAAATGAGACAAGAACAAGGGGGCGGGGCCAAGACACACGACCGTAGAGCATATGGCGAATGTAAACAAAACAGAGGCCATGTGCTTCCACACAAGACGAGGACCCAGACTCCCGACTCCAAGAAGCAAGAACCAAGACATTCAGCATTCAGCGGCAAGTCCTGCGGGATGTGAACATTCAGCGGCAAGTCCTGCGGGATGTGAACATTCAGCGGCAAGTCCTGCGGGATGTGAACATTCAGCGGCAAGTCCTGCGGGATGTGAGCATTCAGCGGCAAGTCCTGCGGGATGTGAGCATTCAGCGGCAAGTCCTGCTGGATGTGAGCATTCAGCGGCAAGTCCTGCTGGATGTGAGCATTCAGCGGCAAGCCCTGCGGGATGTGAGCATTCAGCTGCAAGTCCTGCGAGATGTTAGCATTCAGCCACAATTGCAGGGGCCACATGAGGAGTGAGTTGGCATCCTAACAACATTGTTGCTATTAGGCCCAGAGATCTCTGAAACTTTGGCCACACTATGGCCACACCTAATGGGCGCAGGGCAGACACAATGCTCTCCATGCATGCCAAAGACACACATGCATCAAGAGAGTGCAGACACTCCTAGATACGTTATAGACTTAACTCGAGAGCAGCATGATCTTTTGCATTCACCTCCAGCAACTGAAGACAGGAGGATCAGACTGTGTTCTTCACACCAATAATTCAGCACACCAATACCACTCTCTCTGAGAAGGGAAAGCACTGAAGAGCAGTAGGCCTTGTTGGCGACATGAGCCAAAATCCGAGCTTGAATGACAGCATGAGATCCACATCCAGGGAAAAGGAAGAGGAGCATACATGTGCCAAGATGGCTTCCTTGATGGGGAATGCAACCATGCCTGCAGACTTCCGCCCCATCGACTTGCAAGAAGATGGACAAGCCTGCAGCATGGAACTGAGCCAACTGGGGCACATTCCCTGCTTTCACAAGCTGTAATGGACATCCAGGAAGAAATGGGACGATCTCCTTGGGGGGGCAATTTTATGGGCCCGATTGGAGATACAAAGAGTCTAATTTGCTCTTAGCTCGCTCCTCAGGTGTGCTCCAGTAAAGGTCAAAGTTGAGGTCCTGGAAGGCCATAGAAAGGACTCTCAAGTATGTCCGGAAGAGTGGCAGAGTTTTTTGGATCAGTGCTCTCTTTCTCTGATCCCGAACACTCCTTCACAGTGAGGCAATCCAATTAAAACAGTAATCCAAGTGTAAAGAAGAATGCCATCATGCAGCGCATTCTATGCTGCCAGCAGATCCACCCTCAATATTTGCATGTGATCAGTATAGTTAGACAGTATTGGACAGTTTTTTTCACTGATGTTATTCAGTATGATTTTGGGAGATTTTGGAGAAAAGGTTTCCCCATGGTGTCAGCTACTGATGCAATGTCAAGTGAACCGCTCTTGAAAGGGAAACAAAGCAAATAAAAGTGTAATGGTTTCATGGTAACCATTATTTATTGAATCAGGACATACAGTGATGTGAATGGAAAATCTTTAAATTTTGTATATATTTAACCTTTTTAAATAAATGTAATATTCTAAATAAATGTAAATATTGTAATAGCTATCGGTCATATTTTAGGTTATCATATGTTACATATATAGTTTTACATGTTAACATTACACACACACACGCACATATATACATAATCACTATTGCACACATCTCCTTACCATTTTTAGTCTAGTAACCTCTTTAATATATTAAATATTCTGAAAGATTTAAAGCTTTGAAATAATATTCTTAAGGCAGTTTTAAAACAGACACACTGGCTGCAAAATATTTCACATCACTACTTCCACTATGAGTATGGAGCTGTTTGTTAGTGTAGACATGCAGAGAAATGCTGGTGTGTCTTTAAATATCCAGAGAATACATCTACCCCTGCTCTCAGACACACATATACACAAGAACCAGCTCTATTCTTGTGTGGCAGCTCTCAGAACTACTCTGGGACCCCACAACATCTGAGTTGAAAATAGATAACAAGACAAAGGAAATGAAGGGTGCATCTGCCTAATTGGGCCCTATGTGGTGACAGCCTGAACCTGACACTTTTCCCACAACTCTCATGTGGATGAGACATGGGCAATGATGCACATCTCTTTGTAACACTGGGTACACACACTTTTTCACACACAGACATTGACACAGTCAGTACCAATGTAATTACACAGTTCAGTTTCTAATCCATGTCTTAAAAAACCTACACAAGTCACTCTCCCGCTTCATTTTTTTCAAACAGTAGGCTTGAATGGAGTTTAGAAAATAATAAAGCACAAGCTTAACTGCAGAATCTGTCAAGTGAGGGAAATAATATTTGTCCAGCTGGACAGCCTTTCCCTTTTGTGCGGGCTAAATTAATGTTGAGATTTCTGTCTGTGCAAGGAGAAAGGGCTGTCGTGTCAGAGAGGAACTGCGAGCTGTTTGGTGTTTGACAGGGATTATTAAAATCAGCCCAGATGAAGGGGAGAGAGGCACCAGCAAAGCCAAATTGACATTGACATTCTCTATTACACTCCACTTGTGATGACAACATTGATACAGTCTCTCTCCCGAGCGTGTGCAGGGTTTGTGCCGCACAAGATTTGAACATCGGGAGCTTTATATCAATCTGAGGCCAGATGGATTGTTTATTTAAAGCGAGGGCAAGAAGACGTGTCAGTCTGTTTCCCGACGATGTCTGGTAATACTGCAAAGCCAGTGTTTCAGATATGCATGTATTACCACCAGGCTGTACTGTAAATTGAGTGACACTCTACCTTGAAGGCAGATAGATAAAAAGAAATGGATCAAGGCTGAAAATATTTATGGCACCTGATAACTAGCACTTGTTCCAGCTGCAGTTTGATGCATAGTTATTTATAAGGATCTTGTTGTAGGTAAAATCAAATCATTTTTGTATAAGGGGCCATCACGTGTTCAAGGACATGTTTCATCAAAGAAATCAAGGCTTTTCAAGCATAAATATGATCTCATTCAGACAAATGTAGTACACAAGCATGCATTTCTGCTTTTTTATTTCAGTGGCTACTGCTAAGCAGGTTATTGTAGATGTGAAATAGATCTTTGTTGATTTTCTTCACAATGCTATCATGTGACTTCTTTTCACCGTAATTTAAGGGTCTATTTTAGCAGTAACAAGATATCTGGTAAATGGCCCAGAGCAACTGATGATTTGTGTTGATCTCTTAGTTTGATAAATACACTTCTGGACAGACTTGACTGAATTTATTTAAAATATGAATTTTATCTAATATTTCCATATATATAATATATATATATATATATATATATATATATAAATATATAATATGCATGCATTTTATTTTCATTGAATAAAGACAGGTGCAAGGACATTTATTCTATACTTCCATACAAAACGTGTCCCTCATGAGTACCTTGAAGAAAATCCAGAGCTACTGTATAATCTAGGCAAAAGGCTGCTACTCTCTTCTCTTCTAAGTTCTATGTCACTGTTTCACCAATGTTTCATGATTTTATAGGAGAACAGATGAACTGGCAAGGTGATTTTCTACATGATCCTACATTTGTGGAGCTGCAGGGGCTCTGCAGTCCTTGTGAGGTGGACATCCAGAACCTAATGAAAGACACAGAGGAGAAACTACGGCTCAATGCCTGCAGGTCAGCTTACTTTCAGCAGACTAAGCTACTAAATTTTACTGCCCCCATTGTGTTCAGACACATGGTAGCATAGATGTTTTTGTCCATGATCACAACCTGATTTTGTTTTTAGTTTTGTTTTAAATTATTGCTTTCCAGTTCTTGTCCCCCATAATAAAGTGCAGAGCATCTCTAAATAAGCTTTTTGTATGTTGACTTTAGACATAGCGTAAACCATATATACTGTTTATACCTTTTAAAACATTACTGTTTTTGTCAGCTTGTGGTTCAACCAATGGCATAAGTTTGGAGTGGGGCCTGTTTGAATGACAGGCACGGAGCAGTTTGTAAATAGTGTTTGTTTAATGCAACTATTGATGTATTCATTTATCTTTGTTGATTTATATAATTAACTTTTCAGTGTTACTGTTGTATTGTCTGTGTGGTTGAAGAAAATTGTTGAACCATAATCATTGTTGCTGTCCCAGGACTCCATCTGAATCTTTAGTTTTAGGATCTGTAAAGACTTCTTATGATTGGGTGTATGTGTTATACCATTGCACGCTCACAAGAAAAGAACAATAACAATGTTGCATTCTTTATAAATGAAAAGACTTTTCTATGTTCATACCTTGACATTTAGCAGAAAGATATGAATATGAATCATATCATTCGCTGTTGTACAGGGATGATAGCCTCTCAACAAACATACAGCACAGTATAAACACATTGTGTACAGAAGTGTTTTTATGGGTTTCCTTAAACTGGCTCATTCAAACAAAGCTCTTGATCACCAATATCTGTTTTTTAGAGGTGTTTTTTTAATAGTGTGTTATTATATACCATGATCTAAAACATAAATTAATAGAAATGTTTTTGGGCTGCAAAGATACTGATCAATTGATATCAATATTAAAAAGTAGCATTGTTTGACAAAACTAGAAATTGAACAGGGTGATATAAGGGTTTTCTTGTTTTGTTTTGTGGCTGCAGTTGAATTAGTACATAGATAACGTTCCGTGCTTGAGTAGACATTATATGGTGCTTCTGTCTTAATTTGGAGAGCTGTTTTTTCCACAGAAGCCACTGTCAGCAATCTTAATATTGGGAGCACATGATTGATTGAGGGTTGATGAATAGCATACCTCTTCATATGAAATCAATGAACTTAAACATACACTAAATACAAGCTTGGAGCTAGGTGCCCTTTTTCCATTTTGATGGAAGGTTGTGGCATTATCAGATATTGAAATTGGTATACCTGTATCTTATTTTGGACTGTCAGTCCTGCCTCATTTGGTGGGGTAGGCAAGAAAAAAACCTTTTAACCACTTAGTTCAGTGGTGCAGTTTTTTAATGTAGTGTGAAAAGCAACATGTAACGGAAAGTGTTCATTATTTAAAATTCACTTGGCCTGAAAATCTAAGAGGGCACATTAGTCTCAATGGGCGTGATGCTTCTGGTCTCATATGGCAGCTGATTTTTACCTAGATTAGTAGTTTTGGAGGACATACTGTATGACCAGACCTTTCTGTCTTTATAGCTTTCTTATCCCTAACCTCCCCTCTCTCATTCTATTCACCCCTCTCCAACTCATTCCCCTCACTCCTGCTCTTTCTGATGGCACCTTTTTCTCCATTGTTCAAACCACCCCAAAAAAATCTTTCTCGGCTATGCTTTTATCCTTTATGTTGCTCTGAGGACATGCACAGGCCAGAAGGGTCTACGCTAAATGTGTTGTGTGTGAACAAAGGCAGTCTTACTCCCCCCTGCCATTAGACACACATCTTCATTCCTGTCCATCCGGCTTCTCTCCTCTCCAAATGGGAAAGTAATAATTGAAGATTCCACATCTTGAAACGAACACTGTTATGTGGGTAATTCAAGGATTATTACTGATGGCCGAGATCGTTTTTCTGCCTTTCTAAGCATTAAAGGGTTATTTTGTGTTCTTGGAGAAAGATGGTAGATGAGAAACCATTATAAGAACAAAGAACCCAGATAATAGGTTATTGTGTCGGTGAGGGAAAGAGAGAGAGATGGTGAGGCAAGACTGCTCTGGTGGTCAGTCAGCCCTAGCTGGCTTTATTTGAGCTGATTTGGATGGAGGCGGGTGGTGACTTTACCCTTAGCTGTGACCTCCACCAGGGTGGGCCAAAGCTGTACGTTACACCTGCTGTCTAATCCACCTATCAGACTTGCAGACAAATTGTAGAAAAGAACAGGAAATGAGAGAGAGAGATAGATTGTGGCTGCTCAACTCTATTCACGGTTCCAACCTATTTATGGGTCAGTGTGGTGGACCGGCTCTCAGCTCTAGGATGTCAGAGATTTTCCTAAGAGCTCCTGCCTAATTAAAGAAGATTAAGAGAGCCTATCAAACAGCCTTAGATCTCCCAAATTGAAACACTGTTATCCATTAAGCTTCATCAAATCGGACACTCAGGAAGGCCACCAGCAGTATGCCGGTGAAGTGTCAGCCATAGTCTAGGAACAGGAGACTGGGATTCACATTTCACCCTGGTTGGGAAACGGCTTAAAGAATTTGTAAGGCGAGGTATAGTATGTGTGCCTTGTGTGTGCGAGGTATAGTGTATATCCTGACAAAAATAACATTGGGGTTTGGCTCCGTAGGAGACTAAACTTGCCAGATCTGGAGTCACAGGGATCCACTTTCAGGGGTTTCTTTCAGTCCGGCATATTCTGGAAAAAGAGGCCTTCTTTGATAGCTCCCAGATAGGCTATTTGATTCCTCACCACATGACTTGGTGCTTACTGAAGCTGGGGCTTATTTGAAAGAGATCTCTTCCTTTTCTGCCCTCTTCTCTCGTCCGATCCTTTCCTTCCGTTCTTTTTTTCCTGGAGCGTGACAGCCCACCCACACTAAATTAATTTTGACAAGGAACTTAAGATAATGTCAAAGCGTTGACTAATCAGTGTATTGGGTTTCTGTAAGGCAGAGAGCTGTGAAACATGCCATCATATTTAATAAAAGACTCCCGTTGCCTCTCTCTTTCTTTTTCTCTTGTTCTACCACCTCTCTTTACCTGGTCTGTCATGTCTGGTTTGCGTGGATTTGAAAAACAATTACAGTTTTGGGAAGTGTGATTGGCAGACAGGGAGAAAGTGGAGAATGGGGATTAAGGCAGCTTTCCCAAGTTTCTATGTTCTGGGATTTGTGTGGTGCTGGTCTCCCTGAAATTCTTTTAAACTTCTTTTGTTGTTGTTTGATTTAAAGGCTAGATTAATCAGGATTTTTAAAGTTGTAAGGCTGACCTGTGTAAGGTTGTTGAAAGTCTTCTGGCTTTAGTGTGATTGTCTGAGACACTCTTTTGGAGAGTGAAAATGGTGTTGTTGGATCTAATTAATCTGGAAGATGTTAGCACACCTTTCTTGGCTGTTCCTTCATAAATGTAAATCATATGTATTATTAAGGGAATCAGTTATGATGATGTACAGTTTGAATATACATTTTATTAAGTATATTACAACACATAATTAGACATACTCATAAATAATGCTGTAATCATACATTATGGTTTGAAACGCCGAACACCCAGTGCCATGTGTTATACTGTATTTTGGTTTTCAAAAGGTTTTGCTTAAACAAAAAAAAAAAAAAAAATTTATCCCCCAACAAAAAAAAAAATTTTTAAAAAAAAAAAAAAAAAAAAAAAAAAAAAATTTTCTAAAAAAAAAATTTTTTTTTTTTTAAAATGAACTTTTTTTGTCCAAAATATGCTAACTTGTTACATGAAAATGAAATTATTATTCTTAAATAATTAAACTAAATTGTATTATAAAAATGTATGGCAGACTAAAAAGAAAAAAAAAGACAATTTTTTTTTTAAATTACATTTTATTAGTTACCAGTCTCTAGTCTACATATTAAATATTAGCCATGTTATCAAATATTGATTTGAATTTGTTCAGGTGAGTTCTTTGTTACTTATTTCTTAATATGGAATATAGAATATGGTTAGTATGCATCATACTATTTAATGTAATAATGCATTTTCCCTCTCAGTGACCATATCAGAACAGACCTGTGACTTTTGTGCCATTATCCATAAACTGAGAGGGGCCTGATATAAATAATTTAAACCTTTAAAGAAGTCGCCATGAATGTTACACTGCAAAGTGTAAAACGTGAAAGCTACTGGAAGCTCCTAAGATATATATTTATACCCATTGTTGTGATAATCTGTTGTTTGTCATCTTTTGTTTTTAAATATTCGCTGTTGCAATAGAAATCTCTGACCCATTATCACTGGCACTCAGGCAGAAGTTTGACCTAAGCTAACAGCAGCTGCCCCTTCGATTGATACCAGTCTTTACAAGTGCCAGGCCCACACCATCCATGACTCGCTTCCGGTGATTGATGACCACATCCAGTGCTAATACACAGAGGATTACGCAGGCGCTTGATAGCTAGTGTGGATGAGAGATGGGAGTTTTATGAAGTTTTAGTGTTGTGTGGCTGCACAGATGGAAGCTCGTTTAGACCCTGCTGTTTGAGCAGAGTCCTGGGGTGATGCCTGGCTCAGCACCGGCTCTGAGCACAAATCCTTATTTTATTAGAAACATTAAACAGACTTAGTCAGTATCTCTGCATTTTTGCTAGCTCTGGATGGCTACACTTAACTAATGTATAAGAGCTAAGCGTCTGCATAAACAGCATATCCTTGAGTTAACACTATTCACAGAGAACACCACAGAACAAATAATTGTCATAAACTTCTTTAGAATGCCCTATAAAAACTGCAGTTTGCTGAAAGCATTAAAAATGTACAAAACTGACAAAAGAAACTTTAAAGCTTAATAAAGTTGTAAGTCTTACAGTTTAACGGAAATTGGCTATGAACACATTCATCAACAAAGAGCCAATTGCAATTACTATAAGCAAAATTTAATCACAATTAAAGCTAGTTTTGTTGCAGGTCTGTGTGAACAGCATCTTTAGTGTGTAAAACATGTTTAATGTTCCCTGTTAGTGTTTGTGTTTTTACAGCAAGCTTTAGGCTGTTCATTAAATTAAATGAGAAGATTTGCTTTTCCAGCACGATCTGTCAGCACCTGCAAGTTTTCTTGTTGCACATATTTCCTCTTTACTACAAGTAGAGACACATTTGTTGGATTTCTGTTGGCAATCTTGTGTTTTAACCAACAAAAAAGTACCCTTCACATTTTCTTTCTACATTATGCAGCTGCATATCATTAAAATTAACAACCCTTTATGTTCACTTTGTTTGCTCTTTTTTTTTAAAGAAGTAAAACTGTGTCAGGTTTAAATAGAATTTAATAAGCTGCCATTCGAAAGCATCTGGACTTGTGTGTATAGTTTTAATGTGTGTATCAGTTGTTTATAGTAGTTTATGTTGCTCTGTAAGAAAATAGTCTGTATTTTACATTAATGAGAGCTGTCATGAACTGTGTGTTTGTTTGTGTACCTACATGGTTTTACTACTTTGTGTCATATCCTATTTTTTCGTGGATAAAGGGAGACAGAAATGCTGATGCCTGTGTAGTTATGAGGCAGATCAGCTCATCTGATCAACTCAGAGATGTGCCACACACACACACACACACACACACACACACACACACAAAGACTGCTGATATTGATGTCTTTGTTCATTGTGATATCAGCTGTAGAGTAAGGAGTGGCCATAACCAGAGTTATACATGGAGTTTAAAGGCAAAGCTCACCTAAAATAGGAATTTGCCTTGCACTGTGAGTGGGTACAAAAATTATTTGAACTGAAATCTGATTTGGCAGATTTGAATTTGAAACCCCACATAAGCGCCAGAGTTTCAGTGTGTGTGGCCCCCATCCCCATACACCGAAACTGACACTCACAGCGCTGAGTATTTTGCTAGAATGAATATCAACTTAACTCTTTAAACTGAATGTCAGTATGATCGTCTGTCTTTTGTCTGTAAACATTATTCTAGTTCTGAACTTTTAAGACTTTTTATTATTATTAAGTTGCAATCTGTCCGAACCAGGCATTAAGCATTAAAGTGACAAGCAGTAGCTTGCAATTATGCAATTAAGTAACAACCCAAATGTAACATTCATTCATGCATTTGGCAGGCATGTTTATCCACAAGCAACTTACAGTAAATTCAAGGTGTACATTTTGTCAGCACATATGCTTCCTGAGACTTGAACCCACGACCTTACCAACTGCTACAGGAACCTCCACCCTTCTCACCAGAAGTAACAGGTTTATTACTTCTGCAAGTGAATGTGTGTTTGTGTTTTTATATAGTATTGAGCAGAATCTAAAGGAACTTCAGGCCAAGGTTGGTGAGGCCTGGACTAGTGAGAGGGAGCCTAGTCCTGTAGAATGCCTCCAGTGGTTCAGTCAGCATAACCTGAACATCCTGAAACCAGTGGCAACGGGACATCAAGAGCTGCTGGACTTCCTTAGAGCTGTGGTAACCAAAGTCTTGCATAACATAGTTTGTCCAACAGACAAAATTATAATTTCCTGATGAAGAAAAGAATTGAACCTACATTCTGTACATTTCTTGATGTGTGAAATTATTCATTTTGTATAATGTTACTTTACACCATCTTTCATATATCTTGACAGCAAAACTTTCTGAAGACAAAGGAGGCTTCTGAGGAGATCATTCTGCAGTTCCTGCTAAACATCTCCTCCCAGTGTGGTGTTGCTTTTCCTACTTCCTGCTCTGTTTCTGCCCATGAGCAGAACCTAATCTCTACTCTATCCACGCCACATGATGACCTCTCTCTGGAGGTCCAGGAGGCATGGAATGATGTTTGTTTCTTATTGCGGAACCACTTGCTGGGCAAACTACAGTTGATGGCTGAACCAAGCCAGACTGGGGTAGAATTTGGCATTGAGGCCAGGGTTCCTCAGAAGATCCTCTGCCTTCAGCAGCTGTGTTTTCTCAACTCTAAAACAGAAGTTTTTAGCTGGTACCAGCAGCTTAATATCAAGGCCATTCTTACTGTTCTCCGATACAACCAGAGCTGTAACTCAAGGGGTGAGAAGGGCTTTGACAAACTGGCCCTAGGCTTCCAGACCGCTTCCCCAACTCTTTGCTCAATGCTTAGAGAAGAAATTCAGGTGCTTAATGGAGTGGAGGAACCACATAACAGTCTGGCCTTCCTCAACCAGGTCTACATGAGCACAGTGGCACAGGAACTGGGCATGCTAATGGAGAAGATAATTAAGACAGCCATGAAAGACAACACTACACAGAGCAGCAAGGGAGGAAAGACCTCCAGCAAGAAGTCTGCAGTAGGTAAGTGTGTGCTTGTACTTATAAAATATTAGTCCAAGCCTTAGTCAATACACCCATGGACCACTCACCATTTGAACCAATTACATTGTACAAAATAGTGGTAAAAGTGGCTGTAATTGTCAGTTCCAATATGATTGACTAGATGCTGTACTAGTTCCAGAAGTCAGATATGACTTAAAATCTGTGAAAGATATTCAAAGCTTTGTTTAAGATACCTCGTAGGAAGTATATCGTACATCCTTCAGCACGCTTGTATGTTCCCTCTTATTCAGAGTTTCAGATTTCAAATATACCAACCCTAAACTTGACATAAAAACAGTTCATTGTTGTGTATGTATATGGTCCTTGAGCAGTCCTTTGCAGAATGATGGAACATGGACCAGACTTAATGCTGTGAACCATACGTCTAACTTCACAATACTAGTATGACTAGTAGAATTATTCCTTACCTTCTAGCAGTAGTCTGACTAAATCATTTTTTGTATCATTTGCAGTATGACCTTATAGTTGAATCAAAGTTAATCATTATTTATCAAGTTATATAATTTTACCATTCAATGGTTTTGAATTTTTTGCTATTTTACTGTACCAATCATTTTTTAACTGACAGATCCATAATGGCCTCACTTATTGTGGCTTCTTGTACAATTCTTCACAACATGTTTGAATGCCTTCATTAGGGTTTCTCTTCCATTTAATTCACTTTCTTGCCACAATTCACAAATTCCCTCATTCAGCAGACTCACTTATTTCCTGCCTATAATGACAGCATTAGAGTGCAGTAGAATTGAATAATTAGCCCTATGTTTATGGGGCCGTTTAAAACCATGTTGTCACACCTTCATGGGGGTCCAACAGTCCTTCAATTCACAGTGAGAGAGTGTGTATTGCTGGAAAGTGACTGGAATGTGGAACTCTGGTGACTATACAAGTATGTACTTTTAACACTCTACCAGCCCTTGGGCAAAATGTAATGTTTGAAAGTTATATTCCTATTAGTCAGTTAATAAGAGCAGTGTGCAGTCATTTGCTGCTTTATGGCTTGTGCTTCAGCTAACAGCCACCTCAAGAAGCCTAAACATGATGTGAAATCAAACAACGAGTGCTTTGACAGTTGTTGATGGTTGCAGGGTTTGTGTTTCAGCTGATTTTTAAGTAAAGCATGAAATAAAGGTTTTGCTTTCAGTGGAAACCATCAAAACAATCTGTCAGTTTCCTTTCTTTGTCTTGTGAGGTGTTATTTATTGTGCACCATTCCTTCTTTATATTTTGCGGAAAGTGTGTCTCAGAGGTGGTGGTGTTGGGGGTTATCTTGATGCAATGTCCCATGGGAACATCGCTGCTCCTGGCATCACAAGCTGTCAAAGCACTGAAGCATTTAACAGCTTTCATGCGCGGATATGCCAGTTCCTTTAACCCCTCCATCTGAAAGATGAACAGACTTTGTTCTCCCCCCTCTTCCAGGTGTGGGAGTCTCAGCATTTTGTACCCATCCTTTCCCATCCCTCGTTTTTTATGTCACTCACTTCATGTCATCTTTTTTTCTCACTTAGGTAATAGGGTGAGGGCTGGGCTCAGGAGACTTCTATATAGGTCAACTGATCTGAAACAATGAGGACTTTAAACTTACTATCACACCTCATTGGATTTGTAGCAGACAGGATGAAGACCTGAAAAGGTTTAGGAGAACTTGTGTGAATGTGTGTGTGAGAGGGAGAGAGATTAACACTGATGTTCTTGCATATATGTATTACTTTGGAAACCCACAGTTTCATGCATTAACGCTTTGCAATACGGTTTCAACAACACATTAGCTAACATGGAAGCAGAAGAAGAAAAACTAACAATTCTTTGGGGCTTGGCCCCAAAATAATAAGACTAATATCAATTCAAATAGCCTCTTCGGGGCTTGGACCCCAAAAAGAATGGACAATTCCACTTATAATGGGACCCTATGGGGCAAGATCTATACATTGTAGTGTAGACTTATGTTATTGGTGCTTGTACAAACAGAGTAAAGACAGCATGTTAGATTCAGTTGATAGAGCTTAAAATTTTTTGTTTATGTAATTTATCACCAAGTTCTGTCTTGTTGTGTATTTCTCTATCATAGCTCAAATAGGTCAAGCTTTTGTGTTATACTTATCCTTAGCTATTTGGTTTAGTAATTTTTTTAAAAAGTCTGACTAACAGGTACAAATGGGACCTATGGAAAGAAGTTTCCTCCACTTGACTAAAGTCACTAGTTGATGCCCCTTCCATAACAGTTTAATACAGATATCACAACCTGACATTTATACCCCAAGAAGGGCTGCCCACCCTCTGCTGTACTGCAGTTAGTCTGTACCTCTTACTGCAATACAGTTTAGCCAGTTAAGACTGTCTACTGGCTAAAGGAACCAGTAAAGAATGTGTGTGTCAGTCGGCCTATAATACTGCCTGTCATAGTGTGCAGCAGGCTTCAACAGACAACCCACTCCACGCAACAGTAGTCAGCCTCCTTAAAGCCATCAGGGGGCTCCTCATGTGGTCCGCTCAGGCACCAGGGGCCCCTTCAGCAGGTCTGGACCCTGCCAACCCCAACACCACACAGAGCATACTTCCTGTTATGTGACATGGATTGATCTGTATATTTCTATTTCTTACCAGCTATGTGCTTCCACTTTTGATTCTCAAAATTAATGAAGCTCCTATAAAAATGTAAATGTTAAACCAGCTCTAAAAATAACATCTCTAATCCCAGAGTCACTTTTTTATATTTACATTAATATATTTACATATTTATGTTTTTCCACTATAATTCACAGCCACTGAAAAACACCATTATTGATTTGACTGGTGTCTGTTTTAGTTATTGTTCTGGGTCAACTTATTTGTCTGGATCAAGAACTCCACTGAACGTCCATTGGATTCAACCCCAATACAAGAGGGAGCAAGGAAATTAAATCAGTGGCTGAACTGTTGCATGATTACCCTTTCCCTAAGGAGACCGGGCATCATTTGGAGAAAAGTATTTGATAATTTTATTTAATACTTATTTAATACACCATGTCAGACACATACAATTCCTTACACTAACGGCCAAGCTTGGCAGAACATGGCCCCAAGGGTCAGAGCAGACAAGCCAGTCAGCAAGAGCTGAAACCACATGTCTGTGTTTGTGTATGTGTGTGTGAAACAGAGAGAAGAATGAAAAGAAGGAATGAGAGAGCAGGCGTTGGAGGAGATGAAGTGGAAGAAAGTGTAACCCAAAAGGGAAATGCACTTCAGAGTTTAATCCTATAGGCCAGGGATTTGGCAACCTGCCACACAGCAATTGTTTACCTTTTTGCTCACTGGCTGCATCTGTTCTGTTTTGTAAATGGCACTAAACTATCTGCCCGTAAACACTGGAATCAATAACAACTGTTTTGGGATTTTCCAGCCTCCCCTATGTTTCTCCCCCTGTTTCCCTGTCTCTTTCCTCCTCATTTTTTGTGTCATTTTTTTACTGCCACCCTTTCTAGTTAAATCAAGTGAGATGAGCACATTTGATTATTTTATATACAACCCCAAATCAGAAAAAGTTGGGACAGTATGGAAAACACACACAAAAAAAAGTAGTGATTTCCAAATTTACTTTGACTTGTATTTCATTGCAGACAATACAACAGCACATTATTTAATGTGTTCCTCATGATTTTTATTGTTTTTTTTCTTCAAAAAAAACAAAATTCCTATTTTGGTTCTTGCAACACATTTCAAAAAAAGTTGGAACAGTAAAGCATTTACCATTTTGTAATGTTGCCATTCCTTTTCACAACACTTAAAAGACGTTTAGGGACTGAAGACACCAAGTGAAGAAGTGTTTCATGAAATACAATTTTGTCCCATTCTTGCTGCAAACAAGTCTTAAGGTGGGCAACAGTACGGGGTCTTCGTTGTCGCAATTTGCGCTTCAAAATGTGCCACACATTCTCTATTGGAGACAGGTTGGGACTGCAGGCAGGCCAGTCAAGTACCTGTATCCTCTTCCTCCACAGCCAGGACTTTGTAATGTGTGCAGAATGTGGTTTTGCATTATCTTGTTGAAATATGCATGGACGTCCCTGGAAAAGATGTCTTCTTGAAGGCAGCATATTGTGCTCCAAAATCTCTATGTACTTTTCAGCATTAATGGTGCCATCACAGAAGTGCAAGTTACCTTTACCAAGGGCACTGACACAACCCCATACCATGACAGACCCTGGCTTTTGGACTTGTTGCTGGTAACAGTGTGGATGATCCTTTTCTTCTTTGGTCCGGAGCGCACGGTGTCCATTTCTCCCAAAAAATACTGATTCATCTGACCACAGTACACGTTTCCACTGTGATGGTCCATCCCAGATGCCTCCGAGCCCAGAGAAGTCGACGGCGCTTCTGGACACTGTTAACATAGGCTTCCTTTTGGCACAGTACAGTTTTAACTGGCATTTGTGGATGTAACTACGTATTGTGGTTCTTGACAAAGGTTTGCCAAAGTAGTCCTGAGCCCATGTGGTGATATTGCTTATAGATGAATGACGATTCTTGATGCAGTGCCGCCTGAGGGATCGGAGAGCACGGTTGTTCAGCTTAGGCTTGCGCCCTTGTCCTTTACGCACTGAAATTCCTCCACATTCCTTGAATCTTCTAATTATGTTATGCACTGTTGAAGGTGAAATAAGCAAATGTCTTCCTATCTTTCTTTGAGGAACATTGTTTTTAAACATTTCAATAATTTTCTCACGTATTTGTTGGCAAACTGGCGATCCTCGGCCCATCTTTGCTCCTAAAGGACTAGACCTTTCTTGAATGCTGCTTTTGTACCAAATCATAATTACAATCACCTGTTGACATCACCTGTTTCAAATCACATCATTATTTAACCAATTTACCTGATTACTAGCCCTAAATTGCTCCTGTTCCAACTTTTTTTGAAATGTGTTGCAAGAACCAAAATAGGAATTTTGTTTTTTTATAAAAAAACAATAAAAATCATGAGGAACACATTAAATAATGTGCTGTTGTATTGTATGCAATGAAATAAAAGTCAAAGTAAATTTAGAAATCACTACTTTTTTTATTTGTGCTTTCCATACTGTCCCAACTTTTTCTGATTTGGGGTTGTAGATACAATGGTTATCACACAACCAGGACAATGTAATTTGTTTCAACAACTTTCAGATGACGTCACCATGTTAAATTACAGTGCCAGTCTCTTTAGAGCAGTCTTAAACCGAAAGTTCAGCCAAAAATGAAAATTCTGTCATCATGGCGGAAGAAAAATATCAGCAAATAATTCAATTCAGTTCAATTCAACTTTATTTGTATAGCGCTTTTACAAGGGTTTATAGGTTTACAGCGTCACAGTCAGTATTCTGATTTAAAGTTTTATATATTTGCAGCGTCATAATCAGTGCTGTTATGATTTCGTTATTGATTTATAATAATAACTAGTTTTAATTTGGGTCTGATGATTTTATATTCATTTTATGTTAGCCTGATGGCTGACATAATACAATCAGGGATGTTTTGGCTAGGATGCCGACGTTAAATGAGACTAAGAGCAGCTATAACATCAAACTGCTGGCATAGACAGAATCATGTATTTTGCTAAAAATATGAGTATAGATCAACAGTTGCATTAACGTAATAGGTGATGGTGGCGGTTGATTCTTCACAGTTCCCATGGTGGTCACCCCCTCCTTGGTTAGGCTGTTGTGAGCGTTGTCTCGCCAAACTGGACTTAATCTGTATCGCTCAGAGTCCCTCGGAGGAGAGGGAGGGAGAGAGGAAGATAGAGACTGGGAAACAAAACAGGCTTATATTAGCGTAGCGGCCATTCTCGCACAATGTGTAAGCCATGTAGTAGAGTTGGTAAAAAGTGTGCTCTGTTCCGGTTATGCCTAGCTGTTGCGGCCTAGGTGTGACAGTAGTTGAGTTAAGTGAATGCTCGTCTGAAGAGATAGGTCTTTAGTTTAGACTTGAACTCCTCGAGTGTGTCTGAGTCCCGAACATTGCTGGGGAGGTCATTCCATAGTTTTGATGCTAGGTAGGAGAAAGATCTGCCGCCTTGAGACATTTTAGATATTCTTGGAATTATTAGCAGACCACTATTTTGCGAGCACAGTGTCCGCAATGGATTGTAATCTGAAAGAAATTCACGAATATATGAAGGTGCTAGACCATGTAGGGCTTTATAAGTAATTAATAGTATTTTAAAATTAATGCAATATTTTACAGGTAGCCAGTGCAGTGTTGCTAGAATTGGGCTTATATGGTTGTATTTCTTAGATCTAGTGAGTATTCTTGCAGCTGCATTTTGGACCAGCTGAAGCTTATCTATTTGTTTTACGTGACACCCCCCCAGTATTGAGTTACAATAGTCAATTCTTGAGATCATAAATGAGTGGATAAGCTTCTCAGCATCTGAGACAGAGAGCATGTGACGAATCTTGGAAATGTTTCTAAGGTGTAGGAATGCAGTACGACACATACTGGAAATGTGACTATCGAATAAAAGGTTCTTATCTAGGATCACACTGAGGTTCTTACCTGTAGAAGCTGGTACAATAGTGCAACCTTCAATAAGGATGTTGTAGTCTGTCAAATCTAGTTTAGAGCTATTGGGCTCAATAATCAAGACCTCTGTCTTATTCGGGTTAAGCAGGAGGAAGTTGTTAGCCACCCATTTTCTGATGTTGTTAATACAGTCTGTTAGCTTAGAAAAGTGATGGGTTTTGCCAGGTTCTGAGGAAACGTAAAGCTGAGTATCGTCAGCGTAGCAGTGAAAACTAATGTCATATTTCTTAATAATATCTCCAAGCTGAAGCATATATAATGAAAAAACAATAGGACCAAGAACTGAACCCTGTGGCACGCCATATTTGACCTGAGAGTAACAGGACTTTTCCTCGTTGACATAGGCAAAGTGGTAACGGTCAGTTAAATAGGATTTAAACCAGTCTATCAAGAATAATTTTATGATCTATGGTATCAAAAGCTGCACGGAGGTCCAGTAATATAAGAAGGGAGGTTTCACCGCGATCAGATGCTAAAAGGAGGTCGTTTGTAACTCTGAGCAAGGCTGTTTCTGTGCTATGGTGGGGCCTAAATCCTGATTGAAATTTGTCATATATGCTATTTTTTGCTAAAAATGTCTGGAGTTGTCCAGACACTACTATTTCCAGTATTTTAGATAAAAAGGGGAGATTTAAAATTGGTCTGAAGTTGGTCAGCTCTCCCTGGTTGAGATTTTGCTTCTTAATGATAGGCCTAATAACTGATGTTTTAAAAGCTGCTGGGACATAGCCTAATTCTAATGAGGAATTTATAATATTGAGCACTGGTTTTGGCACAGCAGGAAAAACTTCTTTGAGTAGTTTTGTGGGAATGGGATCTAATATACAGGTAGACTTTTTTTGATGAGTTCAATATTTTCAAGAGCTCATCCAATGAAATGGCAGTAAATGAGTCTAGTAGTACTTGAGGCATGCTGTAGTACGCAATGCTATTAGACAAAGATAAGGCTGGTTGAATCGATTCAGTATTTTTTTGCAAAGAATTTCATACAATCATTACTACTGTGCTGTAGTTTAGCATCTCTGTCTGTTGACGCTTTGTCTTTGGTCAGATTTGCAACAATATTGAAAAGAAATCATGGATTATTCTGATTTTCTCCGATCAACTTGCTTTGGTAGGTAGATTTTGCCGTTTTTAGAGACTGTTTGTATTTGTGGACACTCTCTTTCCACGCATCACGCCATACCTCTAAGTTTGTATTCCTCCATCTACGCTCCATTTTTCTAGCTGCCTTTTTAAGAGCTGATAAGTCGTTATTATACCATGGTGCTGGCGCTCTCTCCTTCACCTTCTTAAGCCTAATTGGTGCGACAACTTCTAGGGTACCTGAAAAAGCTTTGTTTAAGGTTTCTGTCACAGCATCGAGATCTTCAATGTTGTTTATTACATAATGCATTTGAGACAGATCCGGAAGATTGCTAATAAAACTATCTTTGGTAGTAGATGTGATTGTTCTGCTTGGTCTTTGTCGTGGTGTTGGACGACACCTACACTGAACATTACAGTGTAGAAGATGGGGCAGTGATCTGAAATAGCATCGTTCTGAGGTAATATTTCAATGTTGTTTATATCCAAATCCATCCGAGTCCAAATGACAGGATTAGGTCCAAAGTGTGATTACATTTATGAGTGGGTCCCGACACCTTTTGACTAACGCCAAGCGAGTCCAGGATATCCATAAAAGCTGTGCGTAACGCGTCATTTGGGTTGTCGACATGGATGTTAAAGTCACCAACGATTAAGGCCCTATCTACGGTGACTACCAGTTCTGACAGGAAATCTGCAAATTCTTTAAGAAAGTCTATATGATGGCCTGGTGGTCTGTAAATGGTAGCCATGACAAAAGGCAATCGTTTGTTGCGACTGTCTGTAAGTGACATATTTAAGACCAATATTTCAAATGATTTAAAGTTGTGCTTAGATTTATGATTGACATCAAATATTTTGCTATAGATTGTAGCAACACCGCCACCTCTACCCTTCAAACGAGGCGCATGAAGAAGAAGATTCATTCAGGTTTATGAAATCATCTGTTTTAAGCCAGGTTTCTGTCAGGCACAATGCATCCAAATTGTGGTCTGTAATAATTTTGTTGACCATAAGTTCTTTATTTGAAAGCGACCTGATGTTAAGCAGGCCGAATTTTAGCATTTCCATACTATCAATTTGTAGGTTGTTTCCTAGTTTTATATTAATCAGGTTTGTGTGTTTTGATTCAAAGCGTGCTTTATGTTTGTTTGTTCGGGGAGCAGACACAGTCTCGATATGTTGATATTTAGGGGGTACAGACTCTGTGCTGTGAATTATGTGACCTATGTGACATGTCAAGGCGGCTTGCAGGTGGATGGATAAGCCAATCGTTCTGCTTCCTGACCTGGGCCCTGGATAGTCAGATACTACTCATTTTAAGACTATTGGTCAAATTTCTAGAGAGGACAGCAGCTCCTCCACGGGAGGGATGGAGGCCATCTCTCTTTAACAGGTCAGGTCTCCTCCAGAAATAATTCCAGTTGTTTATAAAGCTTATATTATTCTGCGGGCACCACTTAGACATCCAGCCATGCAGGGACAGTAATCTGCTGTAAATCTCACTACCCCGGTAAGCGGGTTAGGGGCCAGAGCATGTTACATTGTCTGACAAAGTATTTGCAAGTTCACACACCTCCTTAATGTTATCTTTGATGATCTCCGATTGGCGGAGTATTATTTCGTTTGTGCCGACGTGAATAATAATCTTAGAGAATTTACGTTTAGCATTGGCCAGCACTTTCAATTTTGATCTAATGTCAGATGCTCTGGCTCCTGGTATACATTCAGCAATGGTGGCTGGTGCCTCTATTTACACGTTCTGGGCAGTCTTAAGTCACGAAAGGCAACATATTACATGTTTTTCAACCTAAACTGTAGAAGGTACAGTAAGGCATTTAAAGTAAGCTATTAATTACCCATAATGCATTTTTTAAAATTCTTTCGAAAGTAAATGTGACATTGGTCAGATATGGTAACCCATACCCAGAATGTGACCTCTGCATTTAACCCATCACTGGTGAGGAGTGAACACACACTGCAAGTCGTGAACACACACACACACACACACACACCTGGAGCAGTGGGCAGCACGCTACTGCGCCCAGGGAGCAATCAGGGGTTAGGTGTCTTGCTCATGGGCACTTCAGTTGCTACCTGCCAGCGCTGGAATTGAACCAGCAATTTTCTGATCTCAAGTCCGACTCACTTACCAGTAGGCCACAACTGTCCACTCTTTGTAAGCTTGCCCAAGTCATCCTTCTCTAAAGTAAACTTAATTCAGATACATTCTTATTTCAGTTGCCCTTAAATATTATGATCTGAAGCTTTAATTTCTCTCAAAAGCTCAATATATGAAACTCTCCTGTATTATGATTTTATTTTATTATGTGAGTTCCTTCCAGCTTTAATAGATATTTCTTAAACACTTGAGTGACTTTCTGTTAAATGGTTTTGGCTCGTCTGTGCCCTGCACGGTTGTGTTCCCAAACCTTTCATCTTTTACCACATCTGATATGAGTGCAATGCCCTTTTAACGACCCCAGCAAGGCCCTGACTCTCAGCTCTTTTCAAAGTAAATGACACATATCACTGCTCTCAACACCTTCAACATCTCCACCCCATCAGCATGTTGTAATAACCCCCATTATGGCTTCAGTGGTAGGGCCATTCTCCTACACAAGACTCCTAATGGTTAGATATGAGAGAGGCCCTAATAAGCCATTAATAGTGGGGTAATAAATAGCCTGACAATGGCTGGGTGGGGGAGAGGACAAGACAAAATGACAGAGTATTAAACATAAAGGTGAGATGCCTGCTCTAAGTGTGAGTTAGTGCGGGAGGTGTAGGGGATGGGTGAGGTTCAAGGACATGTCTGAGAGCTATGGAAACTGAGAAAAGAATGATTGACAGGGTCAGTGGATGTGTTTGACAAGCTGTTGTAAAGATGTAAAAAAGGAGTTTGCATAAATATTTTATTGTCACATTTATATAATTAGTTTGTAGCATGTGAGGTGTGTCTCTGCGTTCTGTAACTTTTTTAAGGTAAATACTGTTTAAAGTTCTACCTCATGTGAGTCACCTTCATAACCTACAAGCACAAATTTCAGTCAGTAATTCTCCCCCATGTTTGTGCTGTGGACATAAATGATTTTCCAGATGGATAAAAAATGCATAGACTTTAAAAAAAAAATTTCTTAAGTTGTGTCTATTATTGTAACGATATTAAGACAATATCAAAGATAAAATTATAGGAATAATCTAACAGAAATTTAGACAAATAGATTTCTGGTCTCTAAATAAACTCTAAATTATGATAATTCCAATGGCATTAATACAGCTGTGTACTTTATTGAAAAGTTTAATAATTATAGAGTTCTAAACATCTATAGAATAATATTTGCTTCTAGTATATCCAGAAAACATATGTTCTATTTGAGGTAGATGTGGTGCTTAATGCACAGGTCTTATACAACCCCAAATCAGAAAAAGTTGGGACAGTATGGAAAACGCAAATAAAAAAGAAAGCAGTGATTTCTAAATTTACTTTGACTTGTATTTCATTGCATACAATACAACAGCACATTATTTAATGTGTTCCTCATGATTTTCTTCAAAAAAACAAACTTCCTATTTTGGTTCTTGCAACACATTTCAAAAAAAGTTGGAACAGGAGCAATTTAGGGCTAGTAATCAGGTAAATTGGTTAAATAATGATGTTATTTGAAACAGGTGATGTCAACAGGTGATTGTAATTATAATTTGGTACAAAAGCAGCGTCCAAGAAAGGTCTAGTCCTTTAGGAGCAAAGATGGGCCGAGGATCACCAGTTTGCCAACAAATACGTGAGAAAATTGTTTTTAAACATTTTAATAATGTTCCTCAAAGAAAGATAGGAAGACATTTGCTTATTTCACCTTCAACAGTGCATGACATAATTAAAAGATTCAAGGAATGTGGAGGAATTTCAGTGCATAAAGGACAAGGGCGCAAGCCTAAGCTGAACAACCGTGCTCTCCGATCCCTCAGGCGGCACTGCATCAAGAATCGTCATTCATCTATAAGCAATATCACCACATGGGCTCAGGACTACTTTGGCAAACCTTTGTCAAGTACCACAATACGTAGTTACATCCACAAATGCCAGTTAAAACTGTACTGTGCCAAAAGGAAGCCTATGTTAACAGTGTCCAGAAGCGCCGTCGACTTCTCTGGGCTCGGAGGCATCTGGGATGGACCATCACACAGTGGAAACGTGTACTGTGGTCAGATGAATCAGTATTTTTTGGGAGAAATGGACACTGTGTGCTCCGGACCAAAGAAGAAAAGGATCATCCACACTGTTACCAGCAACAAGTCCAAAAGCCAAGGTCTGTCATGGTATGGGGTTGTGTCAGTGCCCTTGGTAAAGGTAACTTGCACTTCTGTGATGGCACCATTAATGCTGAAAAGTACATAGAGATTTTGGAGCACAATATGCTGCCTTCAAGAAGACATCTTTTCCAGGGACGTCCATGCATATTTCAACAAGATAATGCAAAACCACATTCTGCACACATTACAAAGTCCTGGCTGTGGAGGAAGAGGATACAGGTACTTGACTGGCCTGCCTGCAGTCCCAACCTGTCTCCAATAGAGAATGTGTGGCACATTTTGAAGCGCAAAATGCGACAACGAAGACCCCGTACTGTTGCCCACCTTAAGACTTGTTTGCAGCAAGAATGGGACAAAATTACACCTGAAACACTTCTTCACTTGGTGTCTTCAGTCCCTAAACGTCTTTTAAATGTTGTGAAAAGGAATGGCAACATTACAAAATGGTAAATGCTTTACTGTTCCAACTTTTTTTTAAATGTGTTGCAAGAACCAAAATAGGAATTTTGTTTTTTTGAAGAAAATCATAAGAGAGAGAGAGTAAGAGAGAGTAAGCCTCAATGGAGTGTATCTCCGTGCATTCATATAGCAATTTTTCCAGTGCTTCTTCACACTCTGCAGTCTCCACCTGGATCCCATTAATAAAGAGCAGAGATGTCAATACTGCATGCTCACCTGTGTTAAAATAGATATACATCACAAATACATTATTTATTTCAAGGCATAGGCTGTGGAACCAGTATGGCCAGTATAGCATTATGTATATTGGAAAATAACCAGGCACTAATTGTGGAGGCTTACAATACATAATAACCCACCTTATAGATCAGTTTCTAAAGTCAGTACATTTATATATGTTTACCATACACAAACAATGAGGGAATAATGTGTTGTCAGATTATCAGCCAAACGTAACAATGTACCAGTAGAATACAGTGGCAATTGTTGCATTTATTGGGGTTTGTTTCTTTAATTTCTATTTATTTCTTTCCTCCCTCCATCCCTTTCACTAGTCTTCCTGGAGTTTTGATAGCAGAGGCTAATGACTTACTGATCCACTCCCCAATGCCTTTTTTGTCAGAGGAAGTCATTTAGGAGCACACACAAAAGTATTTGTTGAAGTGTCTCAAAATACCGCAGCCCTCTTTTGCGCAGCCCATTCTTCAGGCCTAATGCGGAACATCCCCTGGGTGATGGCTTTGGCAGCTGCAGAAATGGGAGAGCCACGCTGGAGATGAGGGTCATCGATGGGTTACAGGAGAAAGTTTGTACCAGCAATGTTTGACTGTAGATTTGTAGAGGAAACTTTAGGGGCTTTAAGGTATGAGTGTAGATTGCAGGGACACGGTTCACAGGTCCCTTGTGTCAAATGTACTTTTTACAAAGACTTTTGTTTTTTTACTGTTTTATGTGTTTGGGGAATGTGCTTCCTTAGCTGTTTTCTTTAAAGAGCTTTCCCAAAATCGGCCATAATATAGTTAATTGTTTATTGCATAATATAGTTAATTGTTATATAGACTAAAAAATACATAACTTCTTCAGTGTCATTGGAGAAAGTGTCTTATGTCCAGATGGTATACTGTAGTTTTAGATATTTACCAGCAGTGTTAATTGGGTCATGCTAATTAGCCAAACCATGTCCTCTTGGTTCAGTCTGGTTAATGCTGATGTTAGATTTTTTTTAGTTTGGCTTAACAGTCGTTGGGTAGCTTACCCGTGTATTCCATTTCTTGTAATACTTGAAACCAAGTTGTTTGAACCTAAGTGTTTTTGATGAGAATTGGTTGAAGCTGTTTGTTTAGCAATGCAACATTTAGCTGTTTTTTTTTTTTTTTTTTTTTTTGCTTTTTCATCTACAGCTCCTCATGATCCTACTCAAAGTGTGCAAAACTTCTCCCTCACTTCCCATCAGCTCTGTTGCCTGACCCAGCTGACTTCTACCTTGCTGGAGCTGGAACAAAATGTGGAGGACATGGCAACCCATTTGGGTTTATATAGCTGTACTGGGGAATCAACTTGCAGTGTCAAAGGTGCAATTTTAATGACTATTTCTGAACACTACACACAACCAGATGCATGCTAGAGCCAAATAGGTCAGATACAGGTCAGTGCAACGCTGATGCCAGTTCCAATTCTTATTTTGACTACTTTAGTTTTTAATCAATCAATAAAAACCAAAAGTGCCCCAGAAATGACTCTGATACAGCATACGAGATTCAGATATGTAAATGTATATGTCATATATGCCAGTTAACAAGACATGGATGTTTTTTCTGGTGAATATCAATACAGTATAAATAAATCACAGCCAATCGAGACTCTTGACAACAGTATCTACTGAATCTATCATATGTAATGATTTGTCACCATGGAAATGTAGAGCTATATTGTGCTCAACGGAGCCGTTAAATAAGACAAGCCTGCAATTCCTGTGTAAAATAGTGATTTTTCTTATATGGCCAGACTAGTGTACTACAGAATTATAGATAGAGTTTTCTTTACCGTTCCCTTTTTATTATTTATTTGATCTCTTTCTCTCATTCACATGTACTCATTCGTATAAGTGTATAGAGACATGTTTGTACACACACATGCAAACTGAGAAGGCAGGAAATCTTTTAATCTTTTTTCATGCTATGAAAGTGACTGGTGCATATAGTAATTTCTGCAAAGGTTACATTAAAAACAGGACAAGCAGAAAAGGAATGGATTTACTGGGAAGTAAACAGCCTTTAAAGGGCAGTTATCCAAATCATTAATTCAGCCAATCAAACGACTTAATTGCCAGAAATTCATCAGATCGGCTTAAAGGTCAAAAAGTGACATGCCGACTGCTTCTTTCCTCCTTTCCCTGGATTTCTCTCTCCCTGTCTCTTTCTTTCTGTCTCTCTCTTCTTTAGCTAAATTGCCTCATCCAGGGTTTGACTTCCAAAGCGTCTGATTAGAAAAATGTGGCCTGGATGCATGCACTTTTAATTTGCTCACAAGCAGCATGCACCCACACACCATTATTCCCCCAACCATTCCATGGATTAACCCAGATATGGCCATAGCTATCATGAGTTCAAATCGACTCCAAAGCCTCCAAATTTAACAAACCTTACTTTTGCAATTACTGTGTCCACATTTTATTTTTTTTTTTTTAATTGGCCGGAGCACGTTGCCATTTGTTAGTCATCTCTGTACAGAAAGGTTTGATATTTTGGCCTGGCCTGACCCTAGCACTCTACACATTGATTTATTTTCCACAGGCACCATGTGGAGCGTGAATACATGTGCTAACTGAACTTATGGTTCCTGCATGAAATGCTTTTAATGAGCAATTAAGCAAAGATTTAACTGGAAATTAGAGGATTTGGAACAGTTCTACAGACTTCATTTTGTAAGCTGTGATTAACGTTTCATGTAGGTAAGTGTGCATGTGTGTGCGTATGTGTATTTGTTGTGTGTAGGTATTTTGAAGAAGGCTGAAGATAATATGGAGGTGACAGCAAAAGACGACAAAGTTACAACAGATTTTGGGCTGCAGGCCACAGAGGTCATATTTCATTTCTACATTTCTTTTAAAATGGGGTGTGCATATTATAGTGCATATATAACTAGTTTATCATTGTGTGTTTTTTGAATTGTTAAAAAATTGTTCAGGTTGATTTGTTTATAGCTTGGTTTTTATCTTTTTTTTTGTGAACAACTGTTTATTGAAGTACAGTGCAGGATTATACAAAAAAATGCAATGTAAATTTTAACCTGTCATACCCCCCTCCCACCAACCCACTAGGCAGACCCACAATGCGTTTGGGAAATACAAAATATTGCAGTGGAGAAAATACAGAATATAATACTAGTAATATAATAAGTCAAAGGAGAGAAAGAAAATAAATAAATAATATTAACAAATAAATCATACATCAAAAAGAGGAAATGCTTGGTTTTTATCTTTAATAACATTCATCTGGGGGATGATAAAATAGTGAAGTCACATAGTTACATTTGAGGTGGGATCCAAGCCATATCTACAAACCAGAATATCAGAAAATCATAAAGACTCTTTATTAGGTTGGGCAGTTTTGGGTTAGCCCTGTAAGCAACTACCAAGAATACCTTAGGAACCGCAGGGCAATGCTGTAGCATTGCGGTGGCAATATTTGAACAGACATACATCGTTCACATCTCATTTTAAAACAACAACCAAAATTACATATATTAATGTTTATGAACCTTTGTGCATGTGCCCATGTGTGTTTAGGTGGTGTATCTTGATTTTGGGTGGAGGTCTGCCTTCAGAGAGCTAGTTCCTCAGATGGCTCACTGCGTGAAGGTGGTGCTGGATGATGTGTGCACAAAGAGCCTACAGCAGGAAGAAGCTGCATACACACTGAGCTCTGCCCACATCTCCATCATCTGTGTTTCCCATAGACTTGCTTCAGAGAGAGACTCTCCCAAGACAGTGGCCAAGGTAAATTAGAGTAATGTTTTTTAGGGTAGCATCATACCTAGCATCATATTAATGTGCAGAGTTGCTACCTGTGTAAAGCAAATCACTTTCTCATAAGGTTCCATTTTATAATAAGGCAGCTCATGTTTTGAAACTGAACTATAGAAGGAGGTATTTGTGATGAATGTGCATGTGTTTCCTTCTCTCTCCCATCTCTCTTGAAATATGACACTTGTTTCACACTTTCATAACAGGTCTGCTCATCTTAAACAGGCACCATGGCTCCAGGAGCCGTTTGGTCTTGTGGGTTTGCTCTGGCCTGGTTTCTTTACTCATTTTATCCGTCATCACTGAGGCCCCTGTCTTAGACAAGCCCCACTCTCTCCAGCTCAGCAAGATTGATTAGCCATCACAGCCCCAATGGAGGGCCTCTGAGCTTGGATAGAATGCAGGTGTTTCAGGCCCATTATGTCTACTTTGGCAGCCATTTTTGTGTTTGAAGTAACATAGATGTTTATAGCCTTTTAAAATTAACATGAAACTGCATTTGCAGGCTATTTAATTGATGTAGTGTGGCATATTGAACCTGAATATCCCACTAAAAAAACAGAGCAAGATTTTTTTTATCAACCATTAATTGGTTGGATTGTAAGAGAGCTTTTCAAAGAATGGAGGCAGACATTAATGCTTTAAAGCATTGATACTCTGAGCAATGGCTGAAACTTGTATTGTGAGCACTTATTGTGTCTAGTTGCCTCTTCAGGTTGACTCGCTTGTTGTATTCCGCACTTGTAAATCGCTTTGGATAAAAGCGTCTGCTAAATGAATAAATGTAAATGTAAATTATTTACTTACCCTCAAGTTGTTTCAAACCTGAGTATTTTTTTTCTGACCACAAAAGAAGATATTTTAAAGAACGTTTGTAAACCAAACAATTTTGGGACACTGTTGACCTCCATAGTGGGAAAAATGTACTGTCAGTGGTGCCCCAAAACTGTTTCGATACAAACATACTCAAAATATTTTTGTTTGTGTTCAGCAGGACTTGGGTGAGTAAATGGTGACAGAATTTTTATTTTTTGGTCAACTTTCCTTTAAAGTTCCCTTTCTACTGCTTGTCTTTGTATGGTAGCCCTTGTTGTGTTATTTGGATAATTTTGCTGTAACTATTATATAAACTTTACGCTGGAACATAACTTTTCTATAATGCTTATGATTTGACAAAAAAAATTTATATTTTTAAAGGCATTTATGTGCTAAGTAAATGTGGTAACTATTAGAAGTGTGTGATCTTTAAAACCATTGTCCATCAAAAATGCACCTCACGGCCCCTAACTCTGTGATGTTTGTAAAGTTGGCGCTCATGTCTGTTTTGCATATTATTTTGTTGAAGGAGCAATGTGCAGACAACACCCTGTAACCACATCACTAACGAGTGTCAAAATTTGTTCACACTCAAGACCTGTACAGCACATTTATGTGTAGGTCATCGCTTTAGAATGAGCAGCTGTCATCTCAAAGGTTAGCATGTGCATTTATTTGCATTCTTTTCTGTCCTGAATGTCTCAGATCCCTTTCTTTTTGACGCATATCGCAGTGGCCCTTAGACAGGCAGATGTATGCTGGCCCAAACCTAACTTAGCCAGAATATAGTCAGTCCAGATGCATTAAGTGGATCAATATTTCACCCATTCATATGCATACATTTGTGCTTTGTTTTGAACTTGTTTGAACTCCTGTTTGTGTAATTTTGCAGCAAACCATTTATCAACCTGAAATTGCAATCCAGCTATCAACCACTTGATGTTGATGATCATGACACATCGTTCTTAAAGGAACAGTTCACACAAAAATGAACATTTGTTCTTCATTTACTCTCCTTCGTGTTCAAAACCTGTATTACTATCTTACA
Organism: Chromobotia macracanthus; assembly: GCA_036877525.1. Taxonomy (NCBI): domain Eukaryota; kingdom Metazoa; phylum Chordata; class Actinopteri; order Cypriniformes; family Botiidae; genus Chromobotia; species Chromobotia macracanthus. The sequence continues at coordinate 13,796,545 of JAZGTH010000010.1, read as the reverse complement.
TAAAATACAAAAGCAGAATGTTGATGCTTTTCCTTTTTAGACAATAGAAGTTAATTGTGAAGATCCAATTTGATTTGACAGAAATCAATGTGAAAATAGGATAAAAAGTCTGCTGAAGCCCTCCATGTGACTGCTTTGTGGAAAACAAATACATACCATTCAAACAGGGGATGTCAAGATTTGACATCAGCAATGCCCAGCGTCATTGATTCTTATGTCTCTAAGCGATCATGAGACAAAAATTTATAATTTGTGTACTCAAACACCACAAATCAATGATTTTTTTGTCTGGTTCTCAGAATCCTCACATATTGCTATATGTTGTCAAAAGATATTGAACGCACAATTATATGTGCCACATATGGTAATTCAAGATGCCTTTTTGTCATTTTTGGACCTTTTACTTTACATTTACTTTCAGTTTGATACAAAATACAGTGTGGAAATGTGCATAACATCTCTTTGTGTTTCATAAAGAAATTCATACAGGTCTGGAATGACATAAAGGAGAGTAAATGGTGACAGATTTTTTTTTTGGGTAAACTATTTCTTTAACCCTACGCAAGGAGCAGGATTTAGGTCTCTTTAAAGGTGCAAAAAGACTGCTGTGCAGTTGAGCTCTTAAATGTTTTCAAGCTTTACTGAGAAAAACCTTGCAATGGCTGTCCTGTAGGAATCCATATCTTTGATCTGCTGTAGTTAGAGGTTCTCTGAATTGGAGCAGGAGGCTTTAGACTCACCGACCATAAATCTCACCGACACCTCTCAGGTCCTCATCACCTTGGATTGTGGCGAACATTGAGTCTTTTCTTTCTAGCCCACCTCTCTATCAAACTCCACATTAAGCAACAACAACGCTCAGCCCGGTATTGACTTGCTGTCCAAATGGCCTATTGTTTAAATACCTGTACAGCCTTTAGGGGCTTGTGGCATGGCAGGGTCCCTCAGTATGCTGCATCTATTGTGCCCTGATCTGTATCTGTTGTGGCACTTGACCTGTATATGCAGTATGCACATGGCATACCATTGGGAACCCCATCATATCAAAATAAAATTACTAATGCAATTCCTTAATAACTTCACATTAATTTAAATGCAGGGTGTGTGTTGGAGATGAAGTTGTTTATGAACACCGGTCTGAGACCAGTTTCATCTACCCAAATCCAACTTTTAACAATTAGTAGCATAGGGAAAGCTGACTGTAAATCAGCAGTTGTGAGAGACCTCATCTTGCTTACTGTGTGTACAGACAAAGAATGTCTTAATTTCTGCAAATGTAATACAACAATATATTACCATTTGAATGTTTTATTTGTAAATATAAAGGTACTATAATAAAAATGGTCAGTAGGCTCCCCTTTATTGTGTTATGCCTTGAAATTATGAACTGAGGCTGTGTACATGTTTTCATTTAACATGTGCTAGCCCTTTTTTCTCCATGTTCACAAAGCCCTTGAAACATGGTAACTCCCTGTGGAAAGGAGAGAGGGTGGAGGAGAGGACTATATATACAACACACACATATGTTTTACTGCTTTCAAATAGCCCCGCATCGTAACTCATTTATATAGGTATATAAATTCAATCGTAAACCCAGCACTTGCTTCTGGCTCTTTGCCATTTCCCAGTCCTGTTAGTGCATTGAATGTTTGTGCATCTGCATTAAATGTTTGTGAGAGATAGAATGGAAGTACTAGATGGAGAGATCTGCAAGGATGTGTTCATTTTTTAATTCGAGACACAAGTGTTGAAGAAATACAGGCTATGGAAGTTTATGTGTATGTTCTAGGACTGCCTCTTTTGGGCAATAACCCAAAGGGGGTTTCTTTTCAAGCAGGGTGCCTCCTGAGGCAGTGTAAGGCAGATGCAACAGGTGTGCACACACACTCATAATAATCATTTTGAAGAGAAAAACCAGCACTGATTCCCTTTCCTCCAGGACAAATGTGGAAAAATGAGATAAGTGTTGCTTCTCTCTCCAAGCACCACAGGAGAGGAACTGCAGGTATTTGAATCTGAAAATGTCCTTGTATGTCTCAAACAGTCATATTGACATGGATGATTCAGTTATTCTGCTACATTAAACGTTAGTCAGTTTCCATATGGTAGAGTTGTGTGAACAGCCAAAATGCAATTTCAGACTTCAAAACGGGAAGTTTTAGGTGTATTATGATGAAGTTTTTGGTGTACTGAATTGAATGTCTGTTGATGGTTTAATAGGGACATTAAGGAGCACCTAAAAGTTATTTTCCAACAACTATTTGCAAACAATCCCATCAAATGATCAGGACGGTAAAGCAATCTGTTTAGAGTGGATAGCAGTGTAGCACCACCAAACATGTTCTTGACTGTTTAAAAAACATCCACTGTCAGATAAATGGCTTAAAATTTCCAGTAAAGTGATTTCACAAATTGGACTAGTTTGTTAGTTTCACAAATCAAACTGGTTTGTTTAGGAAACTGACTGATTAGTGCATGACATTAAATGACTTAGTAATCCAGGTGTATGCGTTTATAAATTAAACAATTACACAATTTTTCTTTTTGGAAGAACTCTTTCTTTTAATATACAGGTATGAATAGTCTCTCAGAAAGTGTGTATGTGTTGGCTAGAAAGTCCCAGTTACTACAGTGGTTGTTACAGCTGTTCATAATTTCAGAAGTATCTGTTTTTGTAGTAAGACAATAAACAAAGCTCACATGGTCACTGTTTCTTCAGTTTTGTGCAGATGTTCTAAAGGAGTTGGATGCTTTTCTCCCACTGGCTGTGGCATTCAAAGAGGGGTCCCTACTTCCTGTGTGTTCTAGCTATGTAGAAGTCTGTGGCCGTGTGACCTCCTCCTTGCTGACAAGAATAGAGGAGAGAGCAGGAGACGTTCCGGCCTCAGCTCCTCTCAAGAACTTGCCTGTTCTGATGGCCACCAGTGTATATATACATTGGACACTTACTCACTATGAAAGCCTGCTTAGAGACTCCACACGCATGTGAGTTTTCCCTAGTTTGTCAGTCTGTAAAGCACCAAAATCATCTGTATTTTCCTTAAATATAAGCAATATAAATCTTTATACTCAGAACCTCTTGTATTTAAGTAAGGCAGTTTCATGTGGTAATTGTATTACATGATAGCCATACAGCTTACTTTATACTGTAGGTTCTAACTAAATACATGTTCATTTTACTATATTTGCACATGGAAGTATTTATACATTCAGAAAACACATTACATTTACTTCAGAACTTGTTGTCAGAGAATATCTATAAATAAACAGATTTTCTTACCCCATTAGCAAAAAGTGCATGTTTTAGACTTAAATTGTTTGTTTTTCTCAGTGTACAATAAGTTTTAAGTCACATTTTGCTTGTCAAGTAAATTTATTTTCTTTTAAATAATGTTACTGGAAAAAATGCAATTAATAAATATTCTTTACAGTTAATTAAATTAAATATGTATAGAATATATTTTATAATAATTATCTGATATTGTGAATCAGTTGCCTTCTCACAGCTTTCATATTAAATATCTTTAGTGCATGCATTAAAATAAATGCATTTTCATATACATAGACACAAACATGGGTTAAAGGTTCAATTTATTACTAAACCATACTTTTAATTAATAATGCAAAAGCTGGACATGTTTTATTCCTTTTATTTTCTGTAATGAATGTGGTGTAGTGCATGGCAATAAAGTCTAGCAGCCAGCACTGTCCTGTGGAACCCATGATTTCATAACTCCAAACCTCCCAGTGGATGATAAAAATAGAATATAAAATGGTATATAAAAAAAGCTTAGCTCGGATTTGACCTGTGCATTTGTACATTAAATAAAGTGTATGGAGACTTTGAGTCTTGCTGAAGTTCACAGATTTATAGTATAGTTTGCCACGCTCAGCTTTTACTGGCCGGGGAGCCTGTCATACGAATGCCAGATTTACTGCCAGATTTAACCTGAGTGAGTGAAAAAACTGTTCTGCTCTGAAAAATGTATTGCAAGTGTGTACAAAAAAGGAGAGTGGGAGAGTGCTAAGGGAGGGTGAGAAAACGGGAGGAAAAAGTGATGAATGATTGACAGGTAAAAAAATCTGAACCATTTGCTAATATTAATCACTTTGTGGCCCTTTGACCTGTAAGTTACAACCACTTTACCATAAACAGGCTCTGTGTCTTTGATGTCTCCAACCTCAGGCCTCTAACTCTGCTGCCTATTCAAAGAAGCCATGATATAACAACAGCCCTGAATGATCACCTGACCAGCTACTGCGTCCATGTGTGCACTGCTAGTATACTGCAAGATGCTGAGAGCCACTGCTGGAGTGACCCTAATCCATTTTACGAGGTATAGATAGCTCTAGGTATTCTGGCCATATTTTATTAATAGTTAAGTTGGGAGACAAACCATCATGTGCTTTGTGAGCTCAAGGACAAAGCTGTGGCTGCGCAGTCTTGTTATATTCACATTTATGTGTGTCTGTAAGAAGTGCTTCTATATTGAAATGCACTGGCATTGATTAATCAATGATACATTGTGTTACTGTATTCCTAAGTAGGCTGCCTCTTAAATTCTTGGATTTGCATGCCGTTATTGTACATTGTACTTGACTATTAAATATCTAATTTTAAACTTTAGAAAAAATCTCCTTAGATGCCCCGCTATGCTAAAGAGAGTTAGTCAGGAGCATATCAAAAACATTGTAATCACTTAAAGGAATCTCTTTCACAAAATCCCCTATTCATATGGATTACTTTTATGATGAATGGATGCACTTTTCTAAAGCTTCAAAAACTCGGTCACAATTCAATGCCATTACAAAGCTAGGAAGAGCCAGGATAGTATTTAATATAACTCCATTTGGTTTTGGCTAAACGAAGAAAGTCATATACACAGGATGGCTTGAGGGTGAGTAAATAATAGGATAGTTTTTAGCTTTATGAACTAATCCCCTTTTATTTTCCTCCGTTTTGTAACTGTCCCTTTAAACTGCTTGAGTATGTTGTGATTAAATAGACACAACCAATCAACAGTTGAGTAAATACCAGAGCAAATACAAAAATTTAATATTCTGAATTTGGTAAAAATATTATTTAGCTAACCTGAGTAGCTTCATAATTTCTGTAGTCCTCCCAACTTTTACTGTGCTACCTTGATGCAGTGTTACACAACCATTTGCATGTGTAGCTAGCCATTCCTTTAGCCCTAACCTTTACCTCCATTAAAATATACAAACACACACAACTGCTCCGTTGTGAGCTGTGTGGCAGACTGGCCTGCTGTGTGCAAGTGTAAGGCTGGCCTTACATCCCTTCACTTAATTCCTCCTGAGCAGATGCCAAAGGGCCCAAGTGTTTCCAGGGGCCCAGTCCCCAGCCTTAAATCCCTGGGTCCAGATGTGTGGTCATGCCCTTGTGTGTCTGTTTCTATGGCTGACTTAGCCGTGGCTCACTGGTGGACCACGTCCCAGCTCTCATTAGGAGATGTAGTACATGGTTGTTAATAATCTCTCCTTGGTCACACTGTGAACACCTAATGCTGCTTCCTCTTTGCCTGAAATTAATTAGCCTCTTAGGAAACAAGGCTCTCTCATCCTTTTTATGTCTTTAAAATTTTTGATTCATTTTTCTAATTTTTGGTTCTCCTTTAAAAATGTTCAGCATGTTTCACAGAATTCTCAACCGTTTGTCATATCCTTTAGAGGGGTAATTTTTGTTTCTGCTATCCAGTGTTTTTATCAGTGAAAAATACAGCAAAATCTTTGTTCACATTTTCTTTAAATACAATTTAAAGAAGTATAATGCATTATTGAAAAAAAAATAAAACAAAAATACATTCCCAGGACTCATGGATTCCCAGGCTTCATTCTTGTGATGCATATATATTTAAAATATACTGTATATTAATAATTAAAATAAAAATGACACGTTTTTTGATGCATGTCATTTTATAAAATTGAATCTTTACAAACCACATGCATTAAGCATGAAACATATTTATGTATAGATATTCATGGACACTGAACTGTCTTAGGATATTTTACATTTTAGAACCTTTCTCAAATTGTATGAGTTAACTTAGGCAGCTATAAACCAAAAGGCAGCTATAGGCAGCTATAAACCAAAGCCAAAATAAGTATATTAAAAGAAATGAGAATAGTTTTAAAACTAAATAGTCATAGAGTAAAAACAAGGACAAACTAAATTTAAAAGCAAACTCTGAAAATGTAATAGTAATAGAACATTAAAATAATGCAAGCATTAAAATCGATCATAACCCTGCTGCCATTGTGGCCCTGTGTGTGCCCATATGTTTTAGTTATGTTCAAAGGAGCGTTGATTGACTATCCAGAAAAAAACTATCTATGCACTCTCTCTCACCCTGTGGTAATGAGTGGTCCACATGTAGTGTGCAGGCCTTATGATCATGAGGCTCTGGAGAAGACTTTCTGGAAAGACCCTCTGTCTTGTCCATTCTCAGCCTTTGTTGAATTTATTTGCTGATGATGTAATCATCTCTTCACCAGCCTTGTTCTTTCTTTTCTTTGTCTCTCCCACATTTTTACAGGGTGAAAGGTGTTCCTTCTCCATCCAGATGTGGCACTATTTTCTTACAGGTTTGCGTAGTGACCTTTGGGACACTCTTGGCCCAGTTCAGGCCCAGCAGACTTTGGCCCAGATGCTTTGTCAGACCCTGGAGGTCTTAGTTCAGAGGTACTCAAGAGTACGGCCCTCCTACAAAAGACTTCCTCAGATGAGGTACCAGATTTAAAAAAAAAAAACTTGCCACATGTAACATCATGATAATCATTTGGTTCCAGTATTAAAAAATTAAAATTTTAAATTAAAATAAATTTAAAATCATTGAACATGCAGGTTTGTTTGACTGTTGTTTAAAGCGTGCAAGAAAAGATTAATCACATATGTAGAGTTATGTCATGCAGGAAAAAGCCATGCAAGGTTTAAGTCAGCAGTCTACGTGTTGTGGTCAATGGTCACACTGAAGCACATTCTGACAAAGAGCAATCATCCATGCTGTCTCATTGAATGATCTTACCGTATTTCTCCTGTATTGAGTAGCACGAGCCAACAATCTATCTGAAATCTCAGGCTTAGCAGACAGTGCTGAATACTTTAGTGATTATGCTAGTGTTCAGCCCCCAGGGGTCAAAGCAGATCTCCAGATTTGTAGAACAGTTTCTCTTTGTTAGCACATGGCCCTGCCTCACCGTCTGGCTGAGGTCCCGGTTCTTTCATGCTAGATGGGCCAACCGCCTGGGCCTTGTGTATAGCATTAACACATGCTTAAAATGGTTAAAGATGCCACAAGAGCAGGCTTCCACTCCACTGCAGGACTGATGAAACAGAGCAGATCGTCTATGGCTGCAGGAAATGAGCGGGGTATGAGGGATGAGAGAAATGGGATAGAGACAGTTTTTGTTTTAGCATATGAGCTTAGCAAACATCCGGTTATGAGTTCTTTAGCGTTCTTTGAGTTCTTTGAGTTCTTTCTTTCTTTTGTGTATATATATATATATATATATATACACACACACAAAAGAAAGAAAGAGAGAGAGAGAGAGAAAGTAGTGGCAAAGCCCATCTGCTCACCCAACGCTAAAGAACTTATAACCGTATAATGTATATAATGTATATACAAAAGAGAGAGAGAGAGAGAGAGAGAAAGTAGAGGCAAAGCCCAGTGAGTGCACAGCTTGTATACAGTGTAAATTTGCTGTCCCCTCAAAATAACTCAACACACAGCCATTAATGTTTAAACCGCTGACAACAAAAGTGAGTACACTCCTAAGTGAAAATGTCCAATTTGGACCAAATTAGCCATTTTCTCTCCACGGTGTCATGTCACTCGTTAGTGTTACAAGGTCTCAGGTGTGAATGGGGAGCAGGTGTGTTAAATTTGGTGTTATCGCTCTCACTCTCTCATACTGGTCACTGGAAGTTCAACATGGCGTCTCATGGCAAAAAACTCGGAGGATCTGAAACAAATAATTGTTGCTCTACATAAAGATGGCGTAGGCTATAAGAAGATTGTCAAGACCCTGAAACTGAGCTGCAGAACGGTGGCCAAGACCATACAGCGGTTTAACAGGACATGTTCCACTCAGAACAGGCCTCGCCATGGTCGACCAAAGAAGTTGAGTGCACATGCTCAGAATCACATCCAGAGGTTGTGTTTGGGAAATAGACGTATGAGTGCAGCCAGCATTGATGCAGAGATGGAAGGGGTGGGGGGGTCAGCCTGTCAGTGCTCAGATCATACGCCGCACATTGCATCAAATTGGTCTGCATGGCTGTTGTCTCAGAAGGAAGCCTCTTCTAAAGATGATGCACAAGAAAGCCCGCGAACAGTTTACTGAAGACAAGCAGACTAAGGACATGGATTACTGGAACCATGTCCTGTGGTCTGATGAGACCAAGATAAACATATTTGGTTCAGATGGTGTCAAGTGTGTGTGGCGGCAACCAGGTGAGGAGTACAATGACAAGTGTGTCTTGCCTACAGTCAAGCATGGTGCTGGGAGTGTCATGGTCTGGGACTGCATGAGTGCTGCCGGCCATGGGGGGGAGCTACAGTTCATTGAGGGAACCATGAATGCCAGCATGTACTATGCCATACTGAAGCAGAGCGTGATCCCCTCCCTTCTGAGACTGGGCCGCAGTATTCCAACATGATAACGACCCCAAACACACCTCCAAGGTGACCACTGCCTTGCTAAAGAAGCTGAGGGTAAAGGTGATGGACTGGCCAAGCATGTCTCCAGACCTAAACCCTATTGAGCATCTGTGGGGCATCCTCAAACGGAAGGTGGAGGAGCGCAAGGTCACTGACATCCACCAGCTTTGTGATGTCGTCATAGTGGAGTGGAAGAGGACTTCAGTGGCAACCTGTGAATAAGAGGGTCAACCTGCCCAAGAGGGTTAAGGCAGTGCTAGAAAATAATCGTGGCCACACAAAATATTGACACTTTGGACCCAGTCTGGACATTTTCACTTAGGGGTGTGCTCACTGTTGTGGTCAGCAGTTTAGACATTAATGGTGTTGTCACATGAAAAGATATAATAAAATATTTACAAAAATGTGAGTGGTGTACTCACTTCTGTGAGATACTATAGCTTTGTAGGCTAGGTATGTTGGTTCTTAGTGTAAAATGATAAATGCTATCTTTTTTTTTTTAAGTCGCTTTGGATATAAGTGTCTGATATATGAATAAACATAAATGTAAATTTAAATGTATAAAAAGCACAATTGAAGGATTCTAAATACTACTAAGACTACTTCTCTGATATTTAAATATGCACTCTGCAATATTTTACAAAAATATGTAAATAACAGAAGATTTTTTGTATGGATACAAAAACTATCACGTTAATCTAAGATTTTGTTTTATCTGGCCTCAATAAGTGATGGGAAATTTTTCAAAACCAATGAACTCACAAATCACACTATATGAATACTAAATTTCCAGAAGTGTGTGGGGTCTACATACATTTCTTTTTCATGGGTTTGGCTATTTATGCTACATCTATTAATGACTGGTAACATTTAAAATACAGATTGGTGTGACTCTTTTTGTTTCAGCATTACAGTGCTCCTGTGCACTGTGCCATTGCTAGCACCATGCTCTACTAGTTGAGCTACAACCAACTTTAGTTTCAGGAAATTACTTCTGGTTAGAACATGGTGTGACAGTGCCGCTGATATAATTGCAAACTGATATTGCTCATTGTGTTTTCCAGGGTTGATATTACAGCTATTCTGATTTGTGTGGAACATTTGATGTGGAGTGTGTGTGACACACTGGAGGAGTTGCTTAGGCCCGACACAGCCCGTGGAAGCTGGGTGTGGTCCATACACAGCCTATGTAACCAACTACTGGCTGTACTGCTCATCCTGACCTCACCTCTGAAAGAGTTGCACAGGTGTCACAAGAGTCTATATAACCACTACTGGATTATTGTGAAATAGAGTGAAATAGAGAAATAGAGTTCCAAGCTTGTGTTTTAATGAGCACAAGCCTGTGCAGTGCTTTGATAAAGCTAAAGTCTCCTCTGTTTTTAAGTTCTTATTTTCTTGCTCTCCAGGGCATTTCAAAGAGGTTCTGATGGAGGATATGGCAAAACTACGAAACTTCCAGTGGAAGTCAATCATGATATTAAGTGGCTATGTGTGATTAACCCTACACTGTTCACAGAGGATTTGCTAAGGTACTAACTGCATTGGGCTCAACAAATAGTTTTAGTCTGTTTAACTCCAGTTATGCCCAGATTTTTTTTCCAAAGTTTTTTGTTTTTTGTGAACTTATATACTTTGCATTTCTATTTACAATCAATTTTACATGAAAATTATTGTAAATATGTAAGAAGATGCTTGTGGGCATGTTTATGTAGGAACTATAGTAAAGATTTAAATATGAAAGCTGTCAGGTGCATTTCTCAGTAGACATCCAGTAATGGCAGTGTTAAACACTACCACATGGCACATTATCCAGCAAGCTGTCAGATAATGTGGTCTCCCTAGGGCTACACACACACACACACACACACACACACACACACATATATATATACCAGTGATTTTGAAAACATTTGAAAACCGTATAGTCAAATATTTACAGGAAGAACAAGTAGTGCAGCTTTAGGTAGCTGCAGGCTTAAATTGGTAAATTAGAATGCAATCAGTATAATATACTATTTCAGCATAATATAATTATAGCATGTTCACGTAAAGTGTTACATTTCTGCATTATTAATAATAAAATTAATTAATTAATAATTAATTCAGTGAGTTTTTGCAGATTGCCCAAATAAAACCAATGTGGCCTTTCAGTTTTCCTTTGTATTACATAAGACAAACACTCAGTTAATGCATTACTGCAGACCACCAGACCAGACTCTTGGTCCTAATGCAGGCCAGATGCAGATGCCACAGTTATTCATGTTATGCTGACATGCACTGCAGGTCTTCAGGCTGGGTGTGAAAGGCTAAAATGGAGCTTATAGGAGGACTGTGAAGTCAGGCAGAATGTTAACCACATCTTACATCACCCTCCTCAAACCCCCCAGCATAACTTCAGACTCCCACTCCCATGCCCTGCTTACACAAATTACTGTTCGCCAGTCCCATTAGCCCACAAGATGATTTAAATTAGTTCATTTTTATTGGCTCTTCAATTTCAATTATTTATTTTTCCTCACTGTGTTCAAGACTTCCTTGAGGGCCCCACAGTGAGGGCCAAGAAATATCAATAAATAAAAACATTATTGACAGGAGGGAATCTTCTTATAGTTATGAGTGTCAGAGTGATTTATTCACCATTTGTGCTCTGACTAGTTCTAGAACCAGATTGACAAGTCCAAGTAAAATATTTCTGAAAGCATTGTAATATTTTGTATGCTGTTTAATTGGGATATTTGTTTCTGTGTTTTAAGGAATTTTACTGCATCTGAGAGCTCCTCTCTGTGTCTGTTTGAGCTACTGGTATCTGGGCCCTTCTATAATCCAACTCTACTTTTGCAGACAATTCTTCACAAAGATGGCTTACTGCTACAAATCCTCATCTCATACTCACGTAAGCCCTGCCTTGCTTTTATCTACATGTCAGACTACAAGACATCAGAAGATTCCAAATGGTGAAGCAAATTAGAGTTGCAAAAATATTGATCCATATAGCCTTGTCAAAAAGTTGCTTTTTTCCTGATATGGTTAAGCCTCTATACCAGAAAGGCAATACAAAAAATAAGATTGCAATGAGAGAACGCAAGAAGACACTTTGATGGCTTTGAACCATTGTTAGAGCACCAATGCTTTTATTGGTTTCACAAACAAATTAAGTTCAGTTTGTTGGAGGCAAGTCTGATTAGCTGTAAGAATGGGCCAGTGACCTTGCTGCTCTTAATAGTCTGCACCTGTTTCTGATGATTCTTTTTTGCACATTTCATTATGTTTTCAATAGGCTTTTTTGTGTACTTATGAACTTACAAGGCGATAACATCTCTCAGTTCACCCAACACCTGTGATAAGAAGCCATGTGGAGTCCTTTTCATTCTTGGAAATAAGCCATAGAAATTGCTAATTACTAGTCTAAAATTTGAAATTACACTGTTGAATTTGCTAACAAATAAATGCTATCTGTTGTTTTGAGAGGCTGTTTTAGGGAGTAAGGGAGATACACCTGGAGTTTACATTATCTTGTGCAATTGAGCTTCATCTGCTTTGTGTTACTTAGAAAAATCATCCAGGAATGTTGTGAGTGATGTTTTTTTCACTCATCATTGTCCTCATAACCCTCATCATTTCTGATTCAGTAGAGGTCAGCAATAACCACTCATGTGAGAGCAAAGGGAATGACCAGTTCCTCTCTTTCCTTCCACTTAGAAATGTCTAACCATTAAAGGCTGTTTTGTACTTGCACATTAATTCACATCAATAACCAAGCTTGACTTAAAGCACGTTAACCCATGAGTTCTGGTATCGCCTCGCCATAAATCAACACTGCCTGACCACAGTCTATCTAATTAACATAGCAGCTTGGTTGTCTGCCATTTAGAGAAACCTCTTTTCAAAGTTCCTCGTTGACTCTGTGTCTCTCAGTGTGATTTGGAAGCAGTTCATTGCTAAGCTGTGCTCTAAATACGGGCTTGTACTCTGAATTCTGTGAGGGACTGATAGCGACACCTTGTTCCAATTAAGGGCCTTTGGTGTAATCTCACCTGTTAAGCTTGTTAGAAAATTAACAGGTGTGTTGGTTGGCAACACTTTAAGGTTGCAAAGGTTTGTTAATGTTGTAAAGAATTGGTTTCTGCAATCTCCTCCCTTACAGCAACAGTTCATTTATCACGGTTCATTCAACTGCTTGTAAAGGGGTGATTCACCTGTATGGTTCTTCATTGCCCCTTGTGGCCATTAATGTAGGTCACCACTTTGTAGCTATCGTTGCATCACATTATTGGGTTTTTGTCGTTCAGTGTACAGAAAAAGTAAAGAAAAACCTTTGTTCCCATTTGCTCAACTTCTCTTGGTCTTGTTTACTTTCTTAATACACCTGTCTGGTCTTATTGTAAAATATTTATCAGAGCATTTTATTCCAAAGAAAAAATAAGTTTGTGTTCATGTTTTATTAAAGTGTTATTTGCTCTGACTCAGAAGCAGGCTATTTCTAGCTGAGCCCACCTCTTAAACCCCTCCAACCAACAGATGAAATCAAAAAATGCCCTATATATTTTTTAATTTACTTTTTGTTCACTCAGAAATATGTCTTATTACACAAGTAAAATGTGTTGCCACAGCATTTCATGTTTCCCCCAGGGCACCAGGGCTCCAAGGTGAATCTGTCCTCTAGCATTAGATATTTATAATTAAAGATAGCTTGGTTCCTAAAAATATCTCAAAGTAAAACAAAATGGACATTTTTTTCCTCTCACCTCAGTAAAAAAAAAAAAAAACTAAATTAATTTCCATTAGCCTTTAAGCAGCGATGAAATTCTGCGTCCCTGTTAAGCAAAGCAGTTTTTTTTAGTTTAAGCATGTCATTTTAAAATAGTCCAACATTTGTCAAAAAAAGTGTAGACAGCACCCTGCTTTATACCACTCAATGAGTGTCAGCATTTACTGGCATGCAATGAATGCTGCATTTCATTCAATTTCCTATTCTCAAACACCTGTGATCTATTGAAAGCACGACTGACACAGACCAAACCAAAGATAAAACCATCCTGTATCTCTTCACAACCCTCCAGGCCTGACAACATTTGGACAAGGGCATTCAGCCAAATCTTGCTGGTGTGGTTTCATTATTATGTGTTGTTGAGACAGTAATTTGAATTTTTTCCCTAGAGTGAACTTGTCACTTTACTAATTTAGGTAGATTTCTTTGCTAAGCTCAGGCATTATGCAATTTGTAATATGTTATAATAATATAATACATTTTTATGGCTAACAGTGCCTCACTTAAAGAGAGGTTACATTTTAAAAGAAACTAGGAAAGATTCTGTACTCTCTGTTTTTTTTATTTGATTGAGATTGATGGAGATTGATTTTTTTTTTAGGATACATTGAACATTTTGTTGTTGAACAACTGTTTGCAATAACGTCCATGACCAAAACAAAGGATACTAAAGGTAACTCAAGGTTTCAAAAGTTCTAAAGTTTGATAAAATCATAAGGTCCAGCCTGTCAAATTCGGTGAGAAAGGGAACACAGTCACAGAACAGCTTAGCAAAAAATTTTACTTTATTAACAAAAAACTCCTGTGAGGGGGCAGAAAAAAAAATAAGACTAGAATTTCTCAAAACAAAAAAACACAAGACTTGAGATCCTTTAAACAAAACCAAAACAAGACTAGATAATCTTGAAGTTGAGCTTAAAAACCAACAAGACACGATGCAGACTACCTAACATAAGAAGAAACACTACAACCAGCACAAGACAGCAGACACACGGACATTAAATAGGGGACCAAACAAGGAGGGTAGTGATGACAGGTGTGGGGCATGAACTAATTATTGGATAATGAACAAGGAAACAAGATGACATGGTCTCAAGACAGGAGAGCACATGGCACAAAGTAAACAAACAATGGACATGTGCTTCCACACAAAGACAAGCAACATACAGATCATAAAAGACACAGAGTATGAGTCTAGATCTTCACTCTTAAGATACATGAACCATCAGGCCCTGACACAAAAACAGGCCTGTCGGGCATGAGAATTTAGTAAAAAGCCAAGACAAGGAAGCCAGGACCCTGACACAACCAAAATTGTATTGTCTATTTGGTGGTCCTGTGTTCTTTGCCCTTGTGAAGTGTACAACACCCAATGTACAGCAAATGGTACATACAAGTGAACATAGCTGGTGGAGATGGACCAAACCACATTTTCAAGATAACCTTTTTAGCAACAGTACAGGCTGTGGACAGAATCCTCTTTTGATTGACAGATAGTTGCAATGAAGAATGATCCAGTAAGAGGTCCTTGTGGATTTGAGTCAGAAAATCTGTCAAAAAGTCCCAGTCTGTGGACCAGAATGGTTAAATTAAAGAACACTCCCAAAGCATATGCATATTTGTACCAGAGCTTGCTCTGTTGCACAGGCGACAAAAAGGATCAGGCTTTCTTTTTATTTCATACAGTAAACGGGAGAGGCATATGGCTTATAAAGTAGCTTTATATATAATCGTTTGGTGAACCAGATTTTTTGAGGAAGTGAAACAGTTACCCCAGAAAGTGTCACAGTCAATCACAGTTTTGAGTTCTCTCTCCCAAAAGCCCTCAGACGAAATGCTTGAGCATTGTCAGACCACAAGTGATTTATAGATTGTACTCATGATACCTCTAGAAGCCATACTAGAATCTATCTAGTTAGGAATGAGAAGTTATTTTAATCGACCAGGAAACTCCATAAGCCTTCAGTGTAGATCTCAGTCTTAAATACAAAAAATGAAAAATCCTGGGAAAGAGAATTCATCTTTTAGAATCTGAAAGGACTTAAGCCCATAATCACTGTACAGATCTTTTTTAAAAATAAATTACACTCAGCCCAGCATTTAGAAACAAATGGTTTGTTATCTATACAAAGGTTAGTGGAGATTGATTTTCTTACAGCATGTAGGGTAGGGTATCTGGGATAATGAGTATCCAGGTAAATAGTAGTAGTAAACAATTTCCCTTCATATATTATCAGTAATGTCATTATTTTCATTTTTTATATGTGCCTTAAAATAACAATGATAATGTCCTTACAGATCTCTGTCTGAAAAGAGACATAGAGGTGACTCATGAGACCCAAACAGCAGCTGCAGAGTTTTTGGAAGCTGTTTTTGCCACCCTCTCCCACCTAAACCACCTCCCCAAGACTTTGACTAAGGTGCTTGAGGGCTATCTGGATCAGAGGCACCTGTGGGAACACTTTTACAACCTAGCAGGTACACCTGAGTAAGCCTTCGCCATGCCTGGTCCCATATTCACTTAGACTTCAGAAAGACTCTAATGTTCGTTGATGTAGACATTCTTAGCCTACTTGGAGTGCTGTTGGTAACCACAATCGCCATGTGGGTCCTAATTGCCTCAAGTTGACCAACAGGCTAGTCAGTCTCCTGGGAAAAGTGGAAGCCTATCATCAAACCAAAGCTGTAATTAAACCTTCAGCTCTTTCTTTAATTGCTTATTTACTTCCATTTCCAATTTCAGGTTATCTTTTTCCCCTACTAAAACCACAGCATGAATATTTCCTGTTGTGTTAATGGGTTTACCATATTGATTTTGCATACTGACATAGTAACTGCAATTATGCATTGATTCAGCTTTGATTTAAGGGGTTTAATGAAGCTTGAAGTAAGATTAAGATTTCTTTTTGTGTTTTCATTACATGTGAGTTGTAATTATTTTATATCTAATTAGATGACATAGGAGTTTGTGTTGTTATGGTGATGTACGGTGTTGTCCATCTAAGACTTAATTTGCCATGACATTTCTGCTTTTCAACTGAGGAAATTCAGTTTCTGTCAAAAAAAATGTTATAAGGAGCATCTTGAGAAAGCTCTGTACCATTTAGAGGAGCTAATTTAGCTGGTCAAATACATGACTGGTACTAGTTATTAATATTTTGCAGTATATTGTCTACATTTCTGTGAGGTAATGTTCTGTGGATGCAGTTATTAAACCTCTATAACTACCCTCTTGCCTTCAGACTCCAGTAAAGAGGATCCAGCCTTGTTTAAATATATCAGATCTGTAGTTTATGGACCTGTTACCAAACTTCTGACCCGTCTGGTTGGTATGATGCATGAGTGTATGGACCAGTCCAGATCATGGTTTCAACAGCACCTACCAGACAGTGTTCTAAGCAAGATTCCAAGAGAGTGGAACTATATACACCAGGAACCTAAGGTTACTGAGACTAGCAAAAGTATGTAGAGTGCTTGCTTGTTTAGGAACAATCTATACTGTATACATTTAAATGAAATGGTGCAGTCTGCTTGGCAAAACCAACTCTTATGTCAACATGTCTTACTATCTTTTTCAGGCACTATTAATCTAGCTGTCCAAGCGCTTTCCTTTATATTTACCCATCTACCATCAGCTGTAGCCTCCCTTCCTCTGCCCGTGCGTTTCCTTTTTACTGTGGCCGAGAAGAGGCTTTCCCAGCATGCTCTGAACCTGAGGTCCATTGGACTGCTTCTCTGGGTTATATTTGGCTTTCTCTGTCAGAATCTAGAGAACAGCGATGCTCTGGAGCTCCTCTCTCCACATGTCCTGGAAAGAGGGGCCAAAGATAGGCTGAGTCTGCTATCTGAATGTCTTCAGGTCAGTTTGGGCCAACAGAAGGGTATATCAAAGCCTTTGGTCCATAAGGTACTTCGGATTCTGGAGGAAAAGAGGCCCAAATGGATATCCATGCAGCTGCAGAAGGCACAGAAGCTTTGTAGTGAAAGGTGAGCCATACCTCTAGAAGCCATACTAGAATCTATCCAAGTACTCCATAAGCTTTCAGTGCAGATCTCAGTCTTAAATAACAGATGCAAAATCCTGGGAGAGAGAATTCATCTTTTAGAATCCGGAAAGGGCTTAAGACCATAATCACTTTACAGATCTTTTAAAGAATAAATCACACTCAGCGCAGCATTTAGAAACAAAAGGTTTGTGGTTTCGTATCTGGGATATGTGGTTTTGTAAGTTTACTGAGATCAATGGGTAAATAGTAGTTAAACAAGAGGCCCAAATGGACATCCATGCAGCTGCAGAAGGCACAAAATCTTTGTAGTGAAAGGTGAAAAATTAGTTTAGAAATTAGTTAAATAGTCAGAATAATGTTACATTTGGATAAGTAGTTGAACCTCCATTAAGCATTGTCATTATGCAAATGATAAGATGATTTTAAGCATTTTTAGGTGCTTTACAAGTTAACCAATGCATTGTCTTTAAGTTGTTGCCTGTACATATTTTATGCCTTTTAGTAAATCAACCATAAGCTACATTCATTTATTTACATTCATAATTTGCTATTTATGAATTTTTATGTTTTTTCTCCCAAGCCTGTGGTTCAACTGTTTTAAGCTTTTTGATATCTATACTTGAAAACTGATTTGGTGTCACCCATAGGATTTGAGCACAGAAATGTGACTCAAAAAGCATTGAGTGATACTGTAGGGGTCATGACATGACACTTCCCTTGACCTTTTGAGAGGTCTTGGTATAATTAATACCTCATGCAAGTTTCACAGCTTAAATTGTCTTCCTTATCAATAACAAGAACATATATATAAACATTCTAAAAAAAATAATGCAAAATGGCTGGATATGTGATGTCACTAGATAGATTCATTTTCATATGACCTGCCCCAGAGCAACATAACAACACCTACTTTTATATTATCACATTGTTGGCTCCGCCCACAATTCATTCACAGAGAAGTGGAAACAGTCCTCGTATGACAGAACAACATCACAGCAACATCCATTTTGTTTGCGATTAATCCACTATGACATCATACAAAAGGCTGAAAGGATGTGTCCACCCCAAAATGAAAATTTCCTGATAATTTACTTCTCCCCATGTCATCCAAGATGTTTATGTTTTTTTTCTTCAGTCAAAAAGATACTAATTTTCGCCATGTGGAAAACATTCCAGGATGTTTCTTCAATGTGATTACAGAATGCGTGAGTTTGGGGACATGCAGCGCAGAGACAGATCAATGTGAAATTTGTAGTTAAAAGTATATACTAAGTATATATATTTTAATTGGCCATTTCGCTAGATGAGAGGCTCATTCATTGGAGCCATTTGAAGCTTCATTGAAACTTTATTTTGGACCTTCAAAACAATGAACCCTGTTAAATTGCATTAGATGGAGAAAGAAAATGGATTTTTTTTTCTCAAAAACCTTTATTTATTTTTTTCTGTTCATTGAACGAAGGGTCTTAAAGGGAAATACTCAAATCTCACTTTTTTTAATCACAGGACTAAAACCAGGGTTGAAAAAGGGCATAAATAGCTTAATTTCAAATGTTTGGGGCCAATAAACTTCTGTAATATCAGGGAACAAAATAAAATAAAAAAAACATGCCCCATTTCAATCAATATTAATTTGCATTTTAAATTCTTCTTTAAATTTAAGTTGCTGACAGATGAGATAATGTGTGTCTTAAATAATGATCCTTTGTTAATAATTCCATCAAGCAATTTATTTTTAAGGGTTTTTGAGAAGGGACCTATAATTCATACATACAACGTTTTACCGTGTATAGTCCAAGCAACGTCCAGAAAACAGCTAAAATGTAATCACCCTCACTGAAAGTGATTTAGCACCATAATGTAACCTGAAAAGAAAAAAATAATCTGAGTGTTCCGAGAAATGTTACTCTCAGTGATAGGAACAACAAAAACTGATGAGTGGGGGGCGAAAAAAAATTGTAGATAGCAAAAAGGAAGAGTGATTATGTATTGCCTGTCTTAAGCAGTCAGTAGAACCATTACTATTCATTAAAATAACCTTCACTTTCAGGCACTGCCTCTGGTGTAAACAATCAATGTACAGTGTGTCGGCAGAAAGCAGGTTCTCTTAACCTCCCCATCTTGTCAACACACACACATACACACGAACAAACACACACTCCTTCCTCATCTCTTGTCTTTGTAAAGTAATTTGTAGAGGGAAAGATGATTGTTCTCCATCACGGTGACCCTGGCAGGCTTTGATGGCATGCATGCACAGATGAAGATGAATGCAGTGGATTCCGTGGGTGGAGGGGGTGTTCTGCTTCTTATAGCGCACATTGGTTCTAATGATGTGATTGATAGCTTGTCCCAGATCCAACAGGCCTCTCATTAATCAAGCCGCTGACTGGATCCAATCATTTGCTTCACCTGCACACTGATGGACAGGGAAGGATACAGACACAGGTGCCGACACCCAGCTCACTGGCTGGCCTGCCCAGGGCTTTGCTGCCGGTGTCATTGAAGCTTTTCTGTTCTCTGTTTACTTCCTTTCCTATAAGTCTACCTTAAGTGACTTGGGAACCACAACTTGCAATACAGAGCTGACCACTACAGCTTTAGCTCAATGCTAGTGAGCAAAAACATTTTGCTTTTCTGAATGAGCCAGTTACTGCAAATTGGTTAAGCGATGGCTAATTAATCAAACAAAGCTGAGAAATTAAAATGGCATTTCAAGTTCAGGAAATTTAGCAACAATGAGCATTATGCTCTTTTACGTGTTTTTTAACCACATATGCAAAATGTGATTTGGTTGGTTGTAAAACAATTATCTCTGATAGTGACAATTATCACTGGACAGTGGCATGTGGCAGCAACAGAGGGATGAAATCTGTTTTATCTCGCATAGTGTGTTTACTGACATTACCAAGTGCCACCTTTTTTTTGCTACCCCGTTCCCATTGAAAATGAAGTGGTTACTTGCTTTTACTGCATACAGTGTAGAACAACTTTTATAACTGGCTCAACTGAATAATATAATAACAATTTTGCACACTTTCATGTACTTCCCATTTCCCTCCATCAGTGTATTTCAGTGTGTGGAGAACGGCCCAGTGCAGGAGAGAGGTGGGCCCCCTTATCTGACTGAGCAGAAAATAAGGCAGTTGCTGCTAGAGCTGCGCCACAGAGCAGGTGGCATCCAGCACCTCCAGCAAATCCATCACAGCATCCAGCTCAATGAGGTAGCGAATTGTTGTTTTTTTACCAAGCAATTAGGTGGATGTTAGCCTGAGGCAGACAGTGTGACCTAAAGCTGAGGGAAACGCCTGTGCAAAACTGCTGTGCAGAGACAGAGCTGCATTCAGATTTTTGTAATATATTGAATAAAAAAAAAAATAGGAATAGAATACATAGATATAGTGACTTCATCACTATATCATCAGAATCATCAGAAATAACAAGAAAAGGTTCACAGATTGCTCAAAGTCTTAAAGTATCTCATGCTCATGTTGATCTAATTATTAATTCTAATTTTTAAATCAACTTTTTTTGGTGGAAAACAGATGGTGGAATGCTTTCTCATAAAATTAAAAACTGGGGCTATCAGGCTCCAAAATTATTTTAAAAAACATTGACGCTGTCATCACAGAAGGCTATCATATGTCCTGGAATATAGTGCACATATGACATGAACCACTTTTTTGTTATTTTGGAGTTTGACAGCTTTTGTCCCCATTACCTTTTATTATATAGAAAATAGTGGCTAGGATCTTGTTAAATTTGATTTGGTTTAAAATAGAAAAATAGTCATAGGGTGTGAATAAGTAAATTATCACAATTTTATTTTCACTGCTTCAAACTGAGAATTAAACACTTTCTTGCAGTAAGCCCTACAACTTAAACTACATTACATTACACTTAAAGAACACTTTTGTCCTCCCTGCTCTACTTAACAATAAGAACACGTTATGAGAAATGAGAACAACTTAAGTCTGTTGTTAAGAACAGAGGTTCTGTGTGTCATATCTATACATATCTTTGTCCTCTTCCAATGTCCTGTTTTCAAATCCTATTCCTAGATAGACTGATTAATTTCTACTATTGTCGGCCAATTACATAGGGAATAGAGATAAAAGAGATGGCCATTATGTCGAAAATTGGGTATGTAATAATTGTTGAAATGTACTAATTTGTCCAGTGAAGTGTTTAAGAAGCCTGTAGAGATTCACTGTTAATTTGACCACTTTAAAAGTATTTTAGTCTTGCTTAATGCAGTCTAATAATAGATCAGGTCTAGATGTCAAAGTGTCCAGGCGTCTGTGAAGTTTTCTGGTCTGGAATGGTAGAATATATTTTGATGATGTTTGTACTTTCCTGACTCTTATGTTGGGTTATGATTCTGTTTTACAGGGTTTTCTAAGGTCCATCCTAACACCTCTTTCAGGGGCCAATTCAGATTCATTTTTTGCTCCTGTTATTTTTTTCTCTGAGGCAAGCTGTCCAAAGTCCCTTATATTCCAGTTCAGTCCTCTCATCGAGTGTAACTCTATTGGATGGAACAAGTTTGATCAGGTTTGTTCTTTATTTACTGATTTTTACCCTTTTACCATTTAACTGCGGTAACCTGAGGTGCCTCAGGTTCTCCTGAACACTTGTCATTTATGTTACTTTTTTTAAAATAATTTTGTTAACGCCATGAGCTACTTTTCTTAGTCTTTAACGCTTGGGCGAGTGTAACTTTCTGTCAAGGCCACCAGGCAAGGTGAATATGAGAGTGACTTCAATCTGTGTTTCTAGGATGAGTTTAACAATTCTCCATAGGTTGCTCTGTCCCTAAGCTATATTATGTGAAAGAGACACAAAGGAAAATATTACAAAAGGTTAACCAAAAGAGCAGAAAATTTGAAAAAAAAAAAAACTTGAAAGGTGAACTTTTTAAGTATAATGTGGCTTAGAAAGGGTAAAAAAACATCCAGACAGGGTGAAAAAAAGCATCCCTTGCGCGTTAAAGATGGTGTATGTTGAAGGTTTAATTACAAAACCATGGTATTCTTTTTGCTTGCTCTTAAAGGTAGGATAAGTTTTGTCTACTTGTGTCATGAGACTTTATGGAACATCTTTGAAGCCAGAAAGTGTAAAACCTTTTTATAGTGAACTTTTCCTTTCATCATCATATTTGGCACAGAGTTTTATGTCTATGAAAATGCGAGTTCCTTTCTCATTGTTCAGTACTAGCTGTGGCGCTTTTAATCCCTTTTGTTTTCTTCTTATAACTTCTTGCATTACTTTGCATAAAACACCTTATTAAGGAGATGATTAAAAAGCCTCTTCACCTTCAGGTGGCTGTGCTGTTTGTCAAATTAAATGAAGGGAGAAAAAGCAAATGTCGATCCATCAATCAGTCAGACAGAGAACAGGCGAGGCTGGCACATTTCTGTCCTTTTTTCAAAAAAATACTCAGCTCCAAAGGACT
Source organism: Chromobotia macracanthus (assembly GCA_036877525.1). NCBI lineage: Eukaryota > Metazoa > Chordata > Actinopteri > Cypriniformes > Botiidae > Chromobotia > Chromobotia macracanthus. The sequence goes on along the minus strand of JAZGTH010000010.1, from coordinate 13,773,628 downwards.
TTTTGGCTGTCAAAGCAATCAGATTTCATTTGGCTCCCTAACAAAAGGACAGTCCACTCATGTGCAGGGGTTTTGAAGGAAGCATTGGGCAACTTGCCATGAACAACCACAAGAAGAATAACAGCTCCTCTCCCGGTTTGATTTATGTTTTTATAAATGATGGTACATCCCTCCACAAATGGATATATAAATTAATTGCTGTCTTATTGGAATAAAAAATGTTCTTGTGCAGACATGATTGATAGATTGGGTTGAGACGGCCTTGTCCGAGACCCCAACCCCCTTTTCCACTTCTTGGTTAGTCCAACCCAGCTGGAGCAGTAATTTTCTGATCATATTAACTCTGATTAATAACAAACAATACTTACTACTCATTTATCAACAGGCTGCTTTGGGTGAGAGGGAGTGGGATTGGTCCCAACTGCTGCTGCCCTATCAGAGCATGAGTCAGGTGACCTTCACAACGCTGCTTGCTAACAGGTAATTGCTGCCGCTTTCTGCATTGAGTCGCCCCCTCCTTTCTTTAACACACTGGTGTAGTGCTTCCTGTCATGTTCCACCGTGTACCTCCATAATGAATGTGAATATGTGGAGTGCAAAGTTGAATTCTGTGAGGGTAGAGAGAACGATTGCAGTATATGTGTATTTGTGTGTGCATGTGTGTGTTTGTTTGAGGCGTTGCAGTTCGCAGTTTATATACCGTATCTGACCTGTTTGTAAATTTTTATGTATAGATGTTCTTTATGTAACTTGTCATCACAAGATTTTAATTCCCAGATTGCAGATTTTTTTTTTCTTAGTTTGGTAAAGAAAGCACATTTCCACAGAGAATTTCAGCTCTGCTTCAGTTGTGGGACAAAAAAAACACATCTAAGCTCTATGTTTGGAGAAAATAAAGTGTCTGCATTTTTGTAGAACTGAGTGGAGTCAGAATCTGCTGTGTCAAACTTTGTCAGAAAATGATTTGACCAAGGGTGTCTTGCAGTATAATGGAGTTTAAGTTTTATGAGTAATAAAATGTTTTAGAAATATATCCCAAAGCACAGCCAATGTTTGATTACCCTGCTGCTCCAAATAATCTTTTGAGAAATGAATAGTCTGACATCAAACTAAACTAAAATTAGTTTCAGCCCATGATTTGTTATGATTTTAGCCTTTTTGCAATTCATTTAAACAGTCATGTGGTTTGGCAAATAGATAAATTATCCCACAATCTCATAAAACTGTATGCCTAATATAGAAGAGTTCTATATTATAGAAAAGTTAGAACATTTTTGTTTAAATAGCTATAAATAGCTTTGAATTTGAAGTATAGCATCTCACAGTATAGGGAATCTGCTTGATATTGTCAGCCATTTCTTATTTTCAACCAATATAAATTAAAGAATAAAGGTAGGATGCTGATAGTCAGCTCTTCCCATTAGCCAAGACTGTCCAGGTGTACTGTCCACATGGTTCTGTAGCATCAGGTCAGTGGAAAACTGGACCTATTTCTGCATGCATGGCAACTCACCTCTCCAGTCCAACTTGGAGAGCATCCAGATGTTGGTGTTTTCTTTCACAGTGGGGTGGAACCTGAGAGAGCATCTCTCTATGTTCCATATCTCAATGATGGAGCACCAAGCCCTGTGGCTGTGCAGAGCTTCAGAAGAAAGATGAAAGAAGGCAAGGTGAAGGTGAACTAGCATGTGCTTTAGAAACACAGAGATTCAAGTACATTCTTTGGCAAAGTCTAAATTATCACAATACACTGCCATAAAACTATGGTACAAAGTCTGGGTCATAAACCATTAACTGTCAATAGTCAATAATTGGGGTTTGCACATCACCTCACTTTGTACTTAAAGGCCCACTTCGCAAATTTAATCTAGAGAAATGGATATTCAAACAATGCCACAATGCCCTTTCGGTTCTTCCCCCAGACGTGATTTGGGAACTGTCACATAGATGGCAATCGTAAGGGCTTCTTGCACCTTTTTGCACAGTTACATCTTACATCTTTACACAGTTAGCTTCTTTTCTGTCATTTGCTGTGTTACTAACAAAGTGTTACTCTATCTAACAAAGACTGAGTGGGCTGTCAGTCAAAGACACTAATAAATAAAAGACAAAAATATTTTTTGCAGTAGCTTGTGTTAATTAAAATTAGCTTTGTATAAAATAATATAGTAATAATATATAAAAGTAATAATAATATATAAAATAATAATATATATTATTTTGTGAGTTAGTGAGATAAATGTGTGGTTCTTTCTTTGTGTTTAAAACACATATTGTCACTTACCTTGTCCTAGTTACACATAGTAATTTGTCTATTATTTATAAATGGCTATGAATTTAAAACTTCAAGGGGAACTTGGTCAGAAAAGATAAATATTAATAATAAAACAAAATAAAAATACAAGAAAATGATGACAAAACAAGAAAAGGAGGACGAGAGAGAATATATGTTATGGCATAAGGTCTAATTCATAGAGGAAAAGCAGTATTAGGTCATGTAGTGTATGTGGCACACCAGAGTTCCTCTCTCGAGACAGATGATGTATGTAGGTATTTTATGTGCGGAAATGATGTCATCTAAATTGAAAGGGCTGAGGTCTGGATGTTAACATCTGAGCATATATTTTTAGCTTCAGTCTTTTCTGAATATTACATATTTTGCTAGTTTGATAGAAGAATACATTCATTTGGTTACATATTGTATAACTGAGACATGCCATAATGTGCTCTAAACTATCCTTCCTCTCACAAAATGTGTGGGTTTGTGTGAGTGAGTGAGAGAAAGAAAGAGATACACAGGTATAAAAATGTCCTTTATTGTCATTTGTCATTGGCCTTCTGTGACAGCAGTGTCATAAATTATTCTCATTCACTTAGGACACATTCTCAAATTCACTTAGTGCACATAAACATATTCATAACCTCTATATTATCTTGATCAGATTTACCTTTTTCATAACTGCTGCTGTTATTTAAAACCATTGGTCTATAGTTTAGTAGTGATTAAGACATTGTTTTGGTTCGCTTCTTAGCTGAGCCACAGCAAAAGTTAAAGCAGAGAGATGAGTGGTCTTTATTATCAGTGAGCTTCTATTTTTTAACTAGAACTTAGATGTTTTTGTCTAGTTTTTGTTTTTTAAATTTGTCTTTGTAAGACACATACCCCCATACAAGACCTGATGGATTGCTCTGTAAAAATCTCCAGATGTGGCTTTTAATATTAAAACACCATGTGGCACACTTAACAATGACCTTCTGAGCAATCTTCCTGTTTACAGCTTATCTTAAACTATCTGAATCCAGCAGCAATCACAGTCACAAATGACAAAAAAGTCGTCTTTATTTTATTTTGTTAAATTGCATGTTGCATCTAAAAACACAATTTTTGACTATGTAGTACATCAGCTAGGTCAACTTTTACAACTATTCGCTGTCATTCTATCAGCCATAACAATAGTGAAGGGAAAATATCTGTTGAGCGGAATGGCAGTTGATGCGAGAGGGAGTGGAGTGTTTTAAATTGCAGTGATAGGCACTGGCATTCACATTGGGCAAATGCCATCTGTTCCAAATGATGGCCATATGGTAAGCTTTCTTTCCTAGGGTATGAAATACAAACAAATGTATTAGAATGCAAGGGTATTTTCCACAGACATGTAGAGACTCAGCTAGAGGCAGCACAGAAATGTGCGGGAAAGTAAGTGCTATTACCACCTTTGTGTTATGAGTTTGATGGTTTTTTTGGGTGGAGGGGCGATGTGGGATGTGTTGAGGAAATCTGTCATGGCCGAGGAGAGGATCATTTATATGGTGGAAGAAATGCAAATGCTTCCTTGTCAGCCTATGGATTTAGTGACTTAGGTGGAACTGGCAAAATTCTTGCTGTAAAGGCAGACATTGTGTTACACAGCATTGAAAAGAGAAAATTAAGAGACACAAAAATTAAGGTTTTATTTAGCATGAGGCAGGCATAGAGCTCCCAGTATCTGCATTTGCATTTTGTATGAGTGTGTGCGTGCGTGCGTGCGTGTGCGTGCGTGCGCGTGTGCGTGCGTGCGTGCGTGCGTGTGCGTGCGTGCGTGCGCGTGTGCGTGCGTGCGTGCGCGTGCGTGCGTGCGTGCGTGTGTGCGTGCGTGCGTGCGTGCGTGCGTGCGTGCGTGCGTGTGTGTGCGTGTGTGTGTGTGTGGGTGAATCACTGAAGCCTGGGAGAAGGCCGCGGCCCCACCTCACATGGCAGAGATGAGTTGAAAGGCTCATTAATCAAACTCAGAGTCACAGATGTGATGGCTTCCACGCAAACTGCCAGCAGACTGTGAAAGTCACATCCAGCAGAGTCAACTGTCAAGCAGCTAGGCCAACATTTTCACATAGCCCACTCATTCCTTAACTAGCTGCAAACTACTCTAAATCTTTTTGAAATCACTCATACAGCTACCACTTATCATACCACATACCTTTGTTATTCTTCGTTAATATTGTGTTTGTTTTTTTTCCATCATTTTTTTTTACAACATCTTTCATTGCACAACACTCTTTAACTCAGTTTAGTTCCTCTCGCACTCCTAGTGAAGTACCATTATCTTACATATTCAGCAATCCTAACTTACAGCCATCACAACCAGCTCAGTTATGCCCAGTGCAGAGCTTTAATCAGGCACTATTTCCATCTCCACATTGTGACTGGCAAAACCACCCTGCCAGCCCCAATAGAGGAAAGTAATAATAAAATAAATAAACTGTGTGGTCCCTGGATGGAAAAGGGCCAGTGACAGGCTTCTACATTGGGGGCCCGGTGTCACTGTACTGGCAGTCTCATCATACTGCCACCAGAACCCAGCCATTTGCATCCAGGCCAGGGACAGATAATTAGAAGGATTCCTGCCTGTCAGCATTAATCTGGGCAGCAGTGAAAAACTCTGACAAGGAGATGGAGAGCTTTAGCTGTGGTAGATTGGAAAGGAGAGTGTGGTTCAGTAGAGGCAATCATAGCTCACTACACATAGAGTAATAATATTAGTTTTACGGTAATTTGTTTGGAGAGCTTGGAATGCTTAGTAGCAACTCATTCATTTGGTATAGCTGCTTTGTTGGAGATGTGTTGTTACAGGCAAATAAGAAATATGTAAGACAGATATTTAATGCATAGTTTTACATTTGTTATATTAAAAGAATGTAAAACTTGTAAAAATTGCAAAGTCTAGACTGTAATTCACAACAATCCTTTCCTCTTTAGTTTGCCTACAGCCACTTTTAAACGCTTCCCTATGTAAAAAAAAATGACCATAATTGAACCTTTCTTTGTTAGTTGCTTTGATATGAGTGTGTACTCTTTTGGAAACATAGGCTGTATGGGCTAAAATGATCTTTCATCTATCTGTGTTATACCCATCTAACTGATTGGCCTTATAATGCTAGTTCATACAGGTTTATATTATGAAACAACTGGATATTATTTTAGGTAAATATGGATACTTAGTTAAAGTTTATATTCAGACATCACAATATCAGAACAGATTCAAGGAGCTGTACACTCGCTAGTCTAATTTAGGTAGTCTTAGTGTAAAGTTTTGGTGTAAAGAGAGCTAGAGATGTGGGAGTTGTACCTGGTGCTATTCATCTGTTCCATTGTTTTGACAATTGTCTTGGTCTAATGCATCAGACATTTACAAAATCTACCGCTGTGTCCCAGTTTGCCTACTTATACTATACCTTAAAGTATGTACTGTTTTTGTTTATTCATTATTTCTAAAGTTCTAATGTTTACTATATAGTTTAATTAATTCATTTTTTGAAGCATCACTTACTTGTTTTTTTAATTCAGTGTAGTGTCACCCTGTAGCATTGAGTTGTGGGTAATTTCAACCATTACAGTGTGCATGAATCTGCACTTCGAATTTTCACTGGAAAGAGTAGACCAGTAAACCTGTATGGATTTCGATTTCAATATATTATGATTTGGGACATAATTCTAATTTCAAATACTGTTTAAAATGGATAGCATGTAAATTGGGACGTAGTAGGATTCTGTCATAAACGCCCGATCAGACATGACCTTCCCTCTCCTGACTTTACATGGCCTTCATGCCATTGTCTCAGAGTGCTTTCAGAGGAACTGAAGACTGTCATCCTGTCAATGAGATGGTGATCCTGGTGCTCCTTAGAGGTGCTACAGATCCCCCTGAGCCCTGACTAATTTAAGGGCCATGGTGCCACTGTGGCCCCTGGGCAGATGGTCAGCCAGTTCCCTGATAGCTGAGGGCACCTGGGTCTTGCATTGGCATTCTGTGCCCACTTTCAAACTCTGCCCCTCAGAGGTGGGTAAGAAGGACAAGAAGGAAGTATGAAGGTTGCTTAGATATGGATGATGAGGAGATGGTCTGTCACCACATCTGCCCTTCTGCAACCTCTCTGCTTCGGCACTGCAGACAAATTAAGAAGCGTGTGCACAGCAATTGAACCTGATACCTCTCTGGCTCATTCTAGATCCAGATTCTCAGAAAATCAATTACAAATAAAGAAATTGATGTAGTTTACTTGAGCCTATGAGTTGAACGTGCACCTTATGTGCGCTGAAAGTAGTGTTGTGGTTTAGTATTGAAAATATATGATAATTACACATACAGTATTTTATTTTTAAATATTTAGAAATGTTCAAAAAGGAGATTTTTTTAAATCTTGACTTTGGTTATGTATTAATCTTTTATTGTAAGTGTAATGACTAATTAATTTTAATTAAGAATATGAGAAAAAAAAGCACATTCTTGCACAAAGCGAAAGTTCTTGCTAGGTTTCTTCTCTTGTTCTTCTTGTCTTTATCTGTTATCTGTTGTTCAATTACGTTTTCCCCCAGAGACGTGAAATAATCTTGATGATGTCTTGGAATCAATGCCCAGATTGATGTGGGAACATTTCCACCTCTCACTCCTTATTTTATGTATCTATTTCTTCATATCAGCTTATGAAGTAGCTTTATTGGGTGCTATATGGGCCGCACACTCAGTGTCAAGTTAGCAGACAAGCATTTGGGATATATAGTAATTGAATGCAGTGATATTATATGGAAATAAATTAGCTTTAGCTTTATATGTCATGAACAGTTCTGAGTCAATCCTCTTTAATGGGCTTTATTCAATTTCTGGAACTTATCCCAAGCTTTTTCACTTGCACCCACATATCGAAAAGGCAAGCTCTGCATTTCTGCATATAACACGTGTTATACTTAATTTGATCAATTAAACCAAGTTTGCTTAGCTTGATGACACTTTGAATTGATGCCCAGATTAGTCAATGGCAGATTTCCCAAATGTGCTTATTACATAATAAAAAAGCATTTGCACCTTTGACTTATTTTTTACTGCATGTCATCTTCTGGCAACCAATGGTGTGGCTGTTTATTGCAATTTGTGTGATGCTTAGTGACAGTGTTATGAAAGGCCATTTGGAGATGAAAGATGCTCCTTGTCAGTGTCTCTATCGTTCCTTCTCTATCTCTCTCTGCCATCTCATTCATCTCTTGTCTTTTTGAATTTGGAGGCTGGAGGGGGTAGTTGATCTAATGAGAGAGTGGGCCTGGACCGGGGGCATCTCTGTAGCCTCCACTTTGGTTTGACCTAATGCTTTCTCAGGCAATCCATCATTCAGTGCTGCCCATCCAGATCAGCACTGGCCACCCCATAACCACACACACACAGACTCGACGGAAGCTCAGAGTTAGGCCCTGTACTATTTGACTAAGTGAACTGTTTGAAGTTGTTTTTCCTGGAAACCCCACCACCTGTTGGCATTGTGCCCACTGTTGGTTGCCCTCTTCTGGTTTAAGAGAGGTCAGAATGACTGTTGTTTCTTAGCAGCTTTGCCAGTATTCTCAGGGTACCAACCCCAGCAGTAAGTATAAGCCCTCCACACAAGATCCAGTAGAGGGCATAAGAAATTTGCTTGTGTATTATAATCTCAAGTTTTATTCTGAACTGTTATATCTTTAACTTGAGTGCCGCTGTACAGTAAGTACGACAATAGTAGCAGGTGTTTACCAATAGATGAAAGTATTTTTTTCAGCTAAAGAAAACATCAACTTCATGTTTCCTATCCCTGTTGTTTGACAAACAAACCTTAATAAACACTTAACTGACACTTGTGTCAGTCATTTGTAAAAGTATTGTGAAAGCAAGAAGAGAATGTTTCTGATTATATGCAGGATAACTGATATATGCACACTCACCTCCAACTTTACAAAAGCAGTCTTCCTCAAGGGACAAGCACGTCACTATAGAAGAGGAGACGACACTTTTGTTTAAAGCAGACAGCCAATAAAACCGACCAGCTTAGCAGCTAGTAAACGTCAGTTCAGTTTTAGCCTTTCATTGGCGTTGGGTATCAGTGACAGCCCCAATCAAAGAACTCTGTCACAAATGAAGCTGTCAGAAGGGCTGGCAGCTGAATCAGGCAGCAAAAGAGGGGGAGATTTTCATTTGCTTTTAAGTACTTCATGACAGCAATGGAGCCTTCATAAACAGACAAAAAAAGATAGCAAACTGCGTTAGCATGGTGTAATGTGATGAATTACAAATGTGTGCAAAGGAATTATAAAAACAATAAGCTAAAGCAGTGGAATCCCTTGCTTGGCTGCCTCAACCTCGGGCAGATAGACTAATTAACACTTTCGACATGAATGTGTGATCTCATTATAGCCCTTGTGCTTATGTAATGCAACAAAGCAGCATTGTGCCATTGTTGCAAGCTTGAACGTATCTTAACGCTATCTATTGTTTAGAGTTAAGGCTTAGTTGCACAAACATTTATGTAACTGAAAAGCCACTTTTGGATGTGCCACATCCTATATTTTTTTTATTTTAATTTAAGCTATTTTTCTGATAATTAGCAATTATCTGCTTCTTTTTCACTAATTAGGGGCTAAATATCATCAATCATTGTCTATTAATGTTGATGAGCTGCTCGCATAAAACAGAACATTTATATGCCTAATGAGAGTGCCCTTTTCCTTGTATAATTTTAAACACTCATTTGCAGATACAAAGTATGCATATTTAGACTCTTCTGTTGTGTTGTAATTTGTGTACTTGACATCTCTTTATGACAATGTCTTATAGGGAACCTTGAATAAAAGTGAATTAAGTTATGTCCTAGGCAGCAGCACCTCTCCCTCTCTGTGTCTGTCTCCATCTTTCTCTCTCTTGCTATCTGTCTCTAAATATGTGGAAACTGTGAGGCTCACTCCTTTTTTTTGCTCCTCACAGAATGCGTCAGCTTAAATTTCTAAGGCTGTAGAAGTGTCCCATTGTTATGATGTCATCACAGCTCAAAAAGGGTGACCTCTGGACTCTATGGATTTAAGGCTGTTCCATTGCCCTGGTTTTTGACAAGTATAGCTGCTTTCGTCCTCCCACTAGGATATTCAAGCCATTCGGAATAGATTGTGAATGATTGTGGCTTAAGACATGCAACTTTGTTTGTCACTGTTTTCTCTGTACCTCTGTGGTACCTCTTGACTCAAGGCTGAATTTTCCTCATTTTCTTTCTTTAATGCTCTTTCTCATGTTTTTTTCTTTCTTTTTGATATGCTAGTCTGTATTTCCATTATAGCTAAAGAAATAGTGAACCACCAGATGTCGCAAATACATCATCCTAAGGTGGAGGACTGGTGAAAATAAATCAAGACACGTATGCAGTGGGGGATGTGAGATCTGGTGCTTCTCTGTGTGATTGTGTGTGTGTTTGGGAAAAAGAGAGAGAGGAAGAGCAGCAGAGGTCATTGGATTGTCCCTCAGATGTTTGATATTTTTTGTATGGGAAAAGTGAAAAAGGATGCGACAGAAAACGCAATTCACCGCCTCAGCAGACCAAATATACGAAATATGCAACACCAACAAAGGTGAAGCTCCTTCATTCAGAGATTTCCTCAAAGGGGTCTTAGCCCCCCAAAGTCTTAGTGACTGCATATACCTTTCTACTCTAGCAAATGAAGAATAATGCTAATACCCACCACTGCCACTCGATGCAATACACAGTGCAAACAAAAACTGCATCTTTTTCGCAGACACAAACAACACTACACACAAACGCCCATACCTTCTGAAATGACTAAGTAAAATGGGCTTTGAGAGAGGCTTTGTTTGCAGCTGAAGCAGACACACTCTCAGATTCACGCTGAGCCGAGCAAGAGGAGAAGATTCCCCAGGGTAGTGCTATCCCAACAATGCTTATCCTGCGGAGGAAAAGTTTACAGCCAGCCCTGCCGTTTGTAGTGCCACTACAGAGAGTCTCTGACAGTCTGCATAAATCGGTCCAGATCTGAGCAGATTCCTCCAACAAAAAAAAAAAAAACTACAGAAGAGTGACTGAAGGAACGCAATCGAGACATCAGAGCAAAGTTTTCTAAATACCTTATTTATGGAGCCACTTTGTATCCATGACAACAAGAAAACAAAACGACACATCAGCATAATGCCTTCTTGTATCATATGGAGGCTTGTCTTGTTTTTTACACCTTCTTTTTACTTTTTCACATCATAAATTTGGTCTGTTTTTTTCCTCTTGGTTCATATGAAGTCTTCTAAGATGGATTGATATACTAAGATGACACCTTTCTCCTCCATCACCATTGACCATCTGACCATCCCTAACCCACCGCACAAAATACTAGATAACATTTTCTCTTGAGTGCTCTTAAAGGTGGCAGGTATAGAGGCCTAATTCCAAGCTCTTTTGAAATCCTTATAGTGTAGTCAGTATGTTTGCCTGTCAGGGGAAATTGTTGAGTGCTTCAGATAAATCTGTCTGTGGAAACGTGACAAAAATGTATATTGTGGCCACATTATAATTTCATTGGATTTGTGATACTGACTGAATACATTCAGAGTTACAAGGGATACAGGTGGTACACCTTTGTTTTGGCAGAACTTGGCAAGTGAGTGGCAAAAGGCTGAAGAAAAGGCAAAATGTTGAGCCGTTCGTTTCCAGAAAGGGGCATAGCCCACTCAGCTGTCAGTCACAGACAGGAGCCTGTCAGAGAAGAGCTGTGATTACAAGCTTTAATTATGTCATTGAGAGTAATGGCATATGATCTCTACTTGTATCATAAATGTAAACATGAATAGCCAAATACTTACAAATTTTTTCCTGAGATTTATGTCTGTCCTGGGCTGATATTGCCATTTGTTTGTAGATGCTTAAGCAACACAAACAGCCATTGTCCATCAGTTGCTTTTATTGGTACAATGTACCTCCTATTCCTGCTCAACCTTCTTCTGTCTTAACAAAGAGCTTTAAATCAAAGAAGATAGCAGCAATTGAGAAAACACATACAAAGAAAGAAGAATTAAATCCTAAAATTTTAATCAAGTCTATAAATAAGTTTGAAGCCTTGGACAGTCATTCACAACAGTACCGAAGAACATGCCAACTGAAAGATGATGTGATAATGGGCTATGGTGTTTATTATTAGTTAGCTGTGCTTGTTTTGTTCCCCTTTTGAATTTATAGTGATTATAGTAACAAAAACGAGGTTATATGAGAAAAGCTGTAATTACAGTTTGGATTAACCTTACAAACTGTATTTTTACATTTTACAATCCTGTGATATAAAGGTTATTTTTCCCTGCCCCTTTACAAAAGAACCTGGAAGTGAAACTTGTAGCATGTTCAGCATGTAGTGTAAATTATTTTTCATTGCATTAGTATGTGTATCTGATTCATTTAAATGTAGTTTTTATATTAAAAAAATCGTATTAGAGATGTAACCATATTAGCTCCTATGGGAGTGTGTGACATTTGATATGAAATTATAAATCTATAATACAAATTCCTCTGTGGCGTTTCTTCTAATGTTCTATGGAATAAACAGGTTTTTCATAGGTTATTATTTTACAATAATGCCCTTGCATTATTGAGTGTGTGTATTGATTTTGGAAGTATAACCATTCTTTTCAGCAGTAAATGTTATTATTTTAATATTAGGACCCTGCTAATGTGATTCCTTTGATATACTTTATACTGCACGCTAGAGGGGTTTTTCTTCCTGTTTGTCATAAAAGTCAAACTGCTGTAGCCAGAAACAACTTTGTCCAGAAAAATCAAGCCTCTCATCCATCCAGACTGTGGCAGGGGTTTCATCCAATCACTTCAGATGGTCCTGTTTTAATTTTAATCCTGTTTTTAATATGTCAAATTCCATTTCACTCCCAGAGTACACATCGAGCAGTACATACTCTCTCTCTCTCCCTGTCTCTCTCTCTCTCTATTACAGGACCTTCTCCTGACCTGCTGCAGCTCTTGTAGGCTGTCAGTCCAACTGCTTGCCTGGGCTCTAATTATTTGCTATTTTGTGTGTATGTGAGTGTGTCTCCTCTCCACATCCAAAACAGGCCTCTCGATGTTCCAGTCTCAGGCAGTAGCAGCCTTGCCCAGGTGCCAGCAATGAAACTTTAATACCTTATTTAAATATGGAGTGAACTAGACTTTGAGAGGCATGGAGCCGTGAGCTGAGGAGGGTGTGCTGGTCAGGTTGGCGCTCTGGGAGGCCAGAGGTTCCTGCTGAGTATCATGAGGGTGAATAACAATAGGCTGATGCATGGGTAAAAATGGCAAGAGTCAATCTGATGTCTTCGAATTCCACTGCTAACAATGTACCCATAATGAGATTAGGATTGTAGGCGAGATAAGGGGTTTGTGTGTGTTTGTGTTTTTGGGGTGGGGGGGGGGTTACTTTACTATATATTGGGAGCAGATGTTTACCCAAAGGTGGGTAAAAATAGCACAGCAACTACTGTAACTATACTAAAAACCACCAGAATCCTCCAATTATGAAACAGCAATCTCTTTCATCAGATTTTTAGTCAGGTTTTGCACAGGCAAGCAGACCTTAAAAATGTTGTTTCAAAATGCATTGATCATATAATTTTCATGTTTTATTTTGGAATGTAACTATAATGACCAATCTTCTGATATCACTTTAGTGTGTGTAAATCGGAGCTTTTCCCCATCAGATTATCCTTGGTCTAGGAGCAAATCTCATTTTACCTTTTCATTTGAACTTCAAGCTAAAGGGGCCTCATTAAGTATTTAATCCATATGTTTTGCATATCTTCTCCACATAAATTACTTTGCTTTAAAGTTCACCTTTAAAGACGCTCAATGAAGGACATTAAAGGTTCTAGAAAGGATTATCATGCAGAATAGTGCAGATAATTTTCTGACCTGTTTTATATATAACAAAAATGAATTTTATGACTGGTTTAAGTTGACTTTTGTTATTGATGTTTAGACCTGTGGTAATCAATTTATTAGGGATACAAAACGTGCAATGTTTTGGCAAATATCACAGAAACGGGCGTCCTGAGTAATGTCACTTTTCTGTAACATCTCCTGGCTCTGTAAACTGGAAAAAAATTAAACCACAGCCTCTGTGTGTCAGCCAATCAGAAACCCTCTTCCTGTCAGTCATTTTAGTGATCAGGTTTGCTTTAAAGGGGTTGGCTAATGTGTCGTTTTGGTGAAAAGGTATGGTTTTACACACAGAATCTGCAGCCTGTCTATGCTGTATCTATAGGTGATCTGTGGGATGACTGTTAACCAGTTATTCCCTTCCTTCCCTTCACAAGGTGAATTGATGGTGAATTCACAATTCACCATCAACTCACCATCGCCATCCACCAGTCCAGAACTATCAGCTACTGCATACATGGTTTACAACTGTGCAGTGGAATTGAGCTGTATCGGTTCCAAATTTCTAATGATAATGATTTTGTCAGTACAATAAAAATAATTGTTAGATAATGCAAATCAGACATGAAGGCCTCAGTGGAACAAAATTGTTCTTAGACTCTTATATTCTGTCTTATGCAAGGTACAGTAGATACACAAATTGATCTTCAACCTATCTGTTTTTGTGCATGTATTTGTGTGTGTTTTATGTAATGTGTTACTTTGTGCTGCTGGCAGTGTGAATATATTTGGGTGGTGTGAGGTGTGCGTGCGTGCGTGCGTGCGCGTGTGCGTGCTGTGTGCGTGCGTGCGCGTGCGTGTGCGTGCGCGTGCGTGCGTGTGTGTGTGTGCGTTCATGTGCATTTGAGTGTATCTCCATGTTCTTTCTCATCTCTCTATTTCTATTGGCCCATGCTGTGTGGCTGGCCGAGGGCTGCCCTGATAGCTGCCTGATGGACCCCTTTGTTGGAGTCTAGTGCTGGTAATGTGCTGTTACGCAGTGCTGACAGGTGCAGTGGGAGAACAATAAGTGTGAGGGCAGTGGTAATGCAGAGGTTTGGCCAGCTTGGATAAAAACTGATGGTTTCTGGATTGGCTGCAATGGTTCCTTCAATTTGAGAGCAGAGGTCCCAGAAGAAAGTAAATTAATGTGGGATACTAGTAAATTCCCTCAGAGGGTGTATGGCGAAGCGTATACATAGAGAATGGATTTAAAGGTGTTTGTGTGCATTTGAAAGGCTATTGTGCACTTCCTTTAAGTAAAATCTACCTTGGTTTGTGTGAATGTGTTATGTGATAATGTTGAAGTGGTTGAGTATGTATGCATTTCTCCATAAGTCTTGATAATTTGCATGGTGACACGAGACTGTTTAAACAAATCTGCACAACTAAATCAGCTGTGGCAAAATGCAGAGTATAGCTTGCTCCAAAATATAGTGAGCTGCCTAATTCACACTTATTCAGCAAGTGGCAACAAATGCCAACAAACACTATTTTTTTTATTGAATCGGTATATCGGTATTTGTAGTCATCTGTTGCATCAGTGTGAACTAGACTTTAGATATCTAATTTTGTGCAAAAAATTCAGGTAGCTTCCTGAGCATCCTTTGCAGATATGGCAATCCTAGAATGCATTGCAAAAATAAAAATTTATTAAAAGTGGGTGCATGTAGCTGAGGTAAATGCTCATTATAAATAATTTAATTTAGTACTGATATTTTGAATGAAAAATATTTCATATTTTACCCAATATTTGTGTGTGCTTTTAAGAGTATTGCTTAACATTGTTGCTTAACATGGTAACACAAAACTCTACTAAGTCAATTAAAAGTGTCAGACAAATCATTCATGGAACACTATTTGCATAGCACATGTGAGTGACGGCTAAGAAAGTTGTAGCTTGTAATTGTTTCAGATCAGTCACCTACAAGGTTTCATTTTCAAATAAAATGTTGTATCATTGCTTTTAATTATCTATTTCTTTTTAAGGATGTTTCCTCATAATAATTTCCTCAAATGTCTATATATGCACAGCTGTACACTATTCAGTTGATGCCCAAAGCAATTTACATGCTCAGATCACTCACATGAATACTCAGGTGACCTAGGTATTAGCCCTGGGCACACTGAAACAGACTGTTCTCTCTAAGGTCCTGGCAGCTCTCGATTTTTCCTCCTCCACAGTTAGAGTGTGTTCTGGGCAGAGTAAGTGACTGCTAAATTGAAAGCTCTCTTGCCCAGGAAACAGAGCAGCAGGAGTAAGCCCAGCCTCTGACTGTGAGCAGGTGTCTCAGGCAGTGGAAAGAAGGTGTCATTATAGTTGTGTATGATTGTCTGACAATTAACTAATTTTATTGCCGTTTCTTTGCAGTTTCTAGGTTCAATAAGGCATACTTGCCTGTTTATCTAGTGAACTACCTAGCAAACTACTGAGAAAACTACATAGCAAACTACCTACCTACTTACAGTAGATATTAAAGGACATTGTTTTGGGCATTATGTTCTAGTGAGTAGTTTGAATCTTTTCTTCTTTTCTTCCTGGTGGACCTGTTTTTTTTATTATTTTAATTCAGGTTGAAATCCAGGCTTAACTACAGAAGAACAACACAAAAGGCTAACAACATCCTAAGATCACCCAAGTTCTGGCCTCTATTCTCTTTAGTGTCTTTGTGTGGTGTATTTAAATTTTCAGACTAAAGGTAAATGGTAGATTTCTCCAAAAAGTATTTTTCTATGTACGAGTAATACATAGTATGCGTTTTATTTATTTGTGACTTTTATTTGTTTGAGTTGCTGTATGTTTAGTATTGCTATTCAATACTTTATATACTATTTGTAGAGGCTCAAACAATGATTTTGTGGTTGTCAAATTAATTAGAATCTTTACTAAATTATGCAATGCATCATGTAATCTTAAATATGGCTATGATTCAGTTTGCCAAAGATACAAACAGGAGTAAACATGGGATGTGTAACCGTAATGTTAATATTTGGGTAAAATTTTATTTATTTGTAAAAGGTAAATTGCAAACAAGTACTAAAATTTAATGTTTGTAAAAGAATGCTACCAGAACAATCTTCAGAACAATCCAGAACACTTCACTTCATAAGCAAATACCATAAGACAACGGTGCCTAATTCATAGAGCTTTGTTTACCAAAGTTGCTTTGTGCTCTTCTCTGTCTCAACACTATTTATCGCAATAAGAGAGAGAGGAAACCAACCAGGAAAAATAGTTAAAAATGAAGAATGGCACTTTGGTAAATGGAATGTTGACTGAGGCACTAGCTCTCGTGTTGACTTTAGCTTTACATCAGAAGCTAGTGAATATCTGGTTCTAAAAAGGCCCATTTTAAAGTGTGTTGGAGCCAAGAACTGAGCTGGCATTAAGACACTGCTATCCCCTTTGAAAAAAGATCCTGAAGAGACACTCTAATATCAATATTGGAATAGTAGAAGAGAGAGAGAAAACATTCTACTGTAACTCAAGTTTTTTTACAGCTTTATTTTAAGTAAAGTAATGTAATAAGTTGATACGCGTCAACTTATTGACCGTACCAAGAAATAACAAATGTTGGCAAATAGGATTAATAGTTTGGGGTCTCTGTTTTTATTGTTATATTTTTGTTTTTTAGGCTTATTTCTCAGCTGCACCTTCACTGACTTTTGTCAAAAAAGTGTCTTTTTGTTTAAATAAACAGCGCTATTAGTACCCTAATACTATTAGTACCAGCTAAGAAAAAGAGAGAAATTTGCCCTGATGCTCAAGCAGGAACCCTCAAGCAGGTGTATATGTGTGTATCAGTACACATACCTAACAAGTAACTAAAAATGACAACTTCTACAATTAATTTACTACAATTTGCTGATTAATGGCAATAGTTCACCTGCTTTCAGAGAAGTTTAGCTTTTCCTGTAAAGTAATTGATGCATAAATGCTACATCATTGTTCTTAATGTCGCATGGTGATGCCACAGCTAAATCAGCTGGAATGGTTCATGTAAATAAACCAGACAAATTAGAAAAGTGAATTCACAGATGATCCCTTCACATAAGTCAGTTTACTTTTGCCTTTAGTCTATTTTGAAGTTTACTACTACTTAATACTACTGATTATTATATTTTTATCTTCATTGTGTCACCCTTATCTTCATTGTTTTAGAGCCAGACAAATGGTTTTGAAGTGAAGCAAATTACCTTTTCTAATAGATTAACATAACTGTCATTTAATTACTTTAAATTAGCTTCTAGCTTGGCAAGGTGCGATTTCAAAGTTTGCTTTCCCAGCAGTGTGAGTCGGCGAGAATCAGTGCTGAGTGCTGTAACATTTGGGCAGACCACTAGAAACTCAAACACAATCATACACATTCTCACAAATCAATCTCACAAACACACCTACATTTACATGCAATTTGTGTCCTATTTTACATGCAGTCATATGCTCACATTTGTCTGTGCTGTGACAATCTAACATTCACATGGAAGGAAACCCTTGTTAACATAATGATGATTATGGTTCTCAACTGAAGTGAATGCTTGACTGGTTGGTAGACATGCATGCAGGGTGTAAGGCTGGTTTTGTCTTCATCACTCACACTTGCTTTTTCTCTCTCTGCCTCCCTCACTCTGTTTTTACAGCATGTGTGTTGCTGGTTATTCTAACACTCTCAAGCCATGCCCTGAGCTCTTCATGGCCTTGTGAAGAGCTTCAAAAAGAGACATCACTGCTGCTCTGCCAGTTCCTCCTTCCTCTCCCCCTACCTCTCTCTCTCTCTCTCTCTCTCTCAGGCATAGTATGATTCATCAGGGAAACCATGCTTTTAATCAGCTCATTAAAAATGGATGACGAACAGAGGGATGGTGTAAGAGATCTCATTTGGGGTGATGTGGTGTGTGTGTGTGTGTGTGTGTGTGTGTGTGTGTGTGTGTGTGTGTGTGTGTGTGTGTGTGTGTGTGTGTGTGTGTGTGTGTGTGTGCTGAAAGAAATGTAAGCATGGGTGCCTTGCAGGCTCTCTTTCTTTCTCTCTTGCTCCTCTTCAAGTGTGTCTGTGTGTGTGGTGATGCTAACCTTTTCTGGCTGGTGAAGATGTATGTAAGGCCCACAGTTTATCTTCCTTATTTTTCAATACAACTGAATAATTAGGGCCAATACCTTGGATGGGGGGTGGTTCTGATGGAAATTTCATACGTTACCTTTAACACTTTAAATCAACATAGGATCAAAAGTTACCATTTTATTTATTTATACATATTCCTGTCTTTATTTTCAAAAAGGAATTGCTTTCATAATGTTAAAATGTCGCTACCTAAGGCAGCGCAGGCTGTAGGTTGTTAATCATTAGCCAAATATTTGTTTTAGGCTATTGTTGTAGGCAGACTTTTTAAAATCAATAGTTAAGACAGTAATTTA